>JAUTXW010003396.1:480000-582198 GCA_030620095.1 Kuschelorhynchus macadamiae | reverse complement strand
CTACTACTAGCAGAGACTGGTAGTCTCTTAACGTACTGGCTGGCTGAATCGGTAACCGTATCATTGGACCTTATTTTTTCGAAAATAGAGTTAATGGAGACACTTTCCTAAATTTACTGCAAAACAGTTTGCAGGAATTAGTTGACAATTTACCTTTGAATCTAGTGAGGCGGATGTGGTTCCGAAAACTAGATGACGCTCCGGCACATTTTAGCATGCAGGTGAGGCAATTTTAGACGCATTATGAAAATAAATGGGTTGGTAGGGGAGGTCAGTATCATGGCCGGCAAGGTCTCCCGGACCTCACAAAAGGCTAAGATTTTTTCTTGTGGGGTTTTGTTAAAGAACAGTTGCAAACGCCACCCTTACCGCAGAATATGAAAATGAGAATTAAAAATGTATGTACAAATATCAATGCCGAGATGCTGAATAGAGTTAACAATTCCTTTGTGATTCGGCTACAAATGTGTGTTGAAAGAAATGGTGGTCATATTGAATATTTAATAAAGTGATTGTAGGACTTCTTTTCCTGTTGTGTCTCTTTAATTAAAATATTTATTTGCCTTTTTACATAAAGAAAAATAGTAGACTGCATTTTTTACTGTGTATTAATGTACAGGTTGATTCACCGAGATTTGCCACCCCCCTTAATTCCTTTATTTTTAATAACAGAGAAAAAGTTGAAATACAAAAGTGTCCCTCGGATATCAACTTTGTTATTTTAAATGGAACACCCTGTATATTATTAAGTTTTTGGATATCTCGGAAAATTCTATAAATTCGATAATAAAGCAAATTCTAAGCCGATTGCCATTGAAAACCAAATAATAAATACAAAAATGTCAAAATCTCAGAAACTAGACAAATAGGTATAGGACATATTTATAACGAAAGATAGGGTTTGGGTCACGAATAGTCTAAATTATTAAAATACTATACATTCCATTTAAAAAAATGAAGATATGTTTTTAATTTTTTTAATTTCTCCTACTTATCTAGGACCCCCTGTACAACGCCGACAAATTTTGTTCACGTTGAAAGTCAACCCATACTTTTGTTAATGTTCCTGCCAAAAATCATAATCCTATATCAAAAAGCCAACGGCCCACATCGTTTGAAACTGCACTGCAATTCATAATTTTTTACAAAATGGCGGATATTAAAAAAACTATCAGATTTAGACATAGGACATGTTATACAAAAAATGTGTAAAATCACGAGCAGAATCTAAATATGCAAAAATATACAGGGTGTCCCATACATATTTTTGAGACACCCTGTATAAATGAAAATAATTTTAGGTTATGTAGCCCGTATTTTTATATCGCAATCCGTTATCAAGATATCAACCGAGAACGCACTATTGGGGCACAGTGTATATTATTTTATTTTTATGATCCATGTGTGAGTTGAAAATAAACAGGAAATAGAATGTTGGTAGTGACTAGTGCAAAAAAATAAACAACTAAAAAGTACTTACTAACCTAATTTTGCAAAAATAACCAATTTCAAGGTGGGCTATGTTTGAGTTGTGAATGTAGAGGAAATAAAACGTTGGTAGTGCAAAAAATTAAACAACTAAAGAGTGCTAACGAACTTAATTTTGAGAAAATAACCTAATTCGAGGTAAGTTGTCGCAATTTGCCAGAACTTAGTATACGACAAACTAGTAAAGACAAAAATAAAGAGGTTTATCGGAACTTTCGCAAAAGTATGTATGATTTAGCTAATGGACATGTGGCTGTGAAGTCTCTAACTCATTTTACTGTTATGTTTGTTTGTTGTTTTCTAAGGGCTCGTCGGACTCAATATGGTGCAAAATCAGTGTTAAAGACATAAAACACTTAATAAAAAAAATAAGTGTTGATATTCGCACTCAGCTAGACTTCTAGCTTATAGAAAATCCCTTAGAGATTTTTAATGAAAATGTATCCAAAAACCGTTATATTTTTAACAAAATCATAGATTGTGTAAAATTTTGTGGGGCATTCGAGCTGGCACTACGTGGCCATGATGAAACGGCTTTGTCTGAAAATCCAGGGGTTTTTCGAGGGCTTATAAATTTTGTTGAGGAGTTGGGTCAAGATAGACTTTCCGCTTTAGCAATGTTAAGTATCGAGAAATCGTTTATAAAAGATATGCCTATTTTTAAATTTGATCAGGGAGTTCTAACCACACTACACCACAACTTGTTACAAGTTATCAGGGCCGTTCCTAGCCCCTCGGCCGCCTTTGTGCAGAAATAAAACGGCCGCCCTTTTATAACAAAAAAAAAACAATATTTATTGAACAAAAAAATATATTTAAGTTCCTACGTATACATTAACAAGTAACATTGTATCATAACATAAGGTAATAATCTATTAAACGAAACCATAAACAACATAAAACAAAATGTTTAAACTATTAATTATTTAAATATCAAATAATATAAAAGCCAAACAAACAAAAATTGGTATCTTTTATATTGTATCTAAGTATAAAACTAAGCAAGTCCCAATAAAAAAACAACCTCTTCATTTCAAAAATATTTTTCTGGCTTTTGTACTTGCGAACTCGTCTATTATTTTATTATGGTCTAAATTTTCACAAATTTCATTTTCAATGGCAATTATACCTAAATTTGTAAGCCTTTCCTGTGACATAGAAGATCTTAAATAGTTTTTTATTATTTTTAATTTTAAGAATGACCGTTCACCAGATGCAACCGTTACTGGTATTGTTAAAAAAATTCTCAAGCTTATACATAAATTAGGAAAAGATGAGACCAAATTATTACTATAAATAAATTTTAGAATCTCAATAGGTTTGATTTGATCTGTTAGAGATTTAAATGTAACAATTTCTTCAAATAGTTCTACGCCACTTATATCCCTCGATTCGTCTTCGGTTAATGCGATTTCAAGTTCAACGCATTTTTGTTTTAAATCATCCGATGTCACATCATGAAACCGTGTTAAAAAGTTAAAAATATTACTGCAATACGAAAGAGAATTAAACCTTTCTTCTACTGATATTCTAGCTCGGTCAATAACAGTATAATAAAAATTTATTTTAAATTTCTCTCGTTCGTTAGTTAATACATTGTCTGTACTTTCATAACTAAATTGGGATTTTTTCCGCCTTATACGAACTTCTGGAAAATCTGGTTCCACATCAATTTCATTTGCTAAATTGGATGAAATTTCTATGTAAGTGTTAAAACTTTGGTCCGATCGCATTTCGTTAATAAAGTTAAGTACATGTTTTAATGATGTGACACACTGAGTCAGATCAATATTAATTTTTTGCAATAATTTACTGACTACGTCAATTTTAACTAATAACTAATAAATGATTTTATTTTTTCTAATAATGAATTGGCACTTAGTTTTGTTTTTGAGTCTCTTGTAACATCTTCTGAAAGCTCAACCAAAGCTTTACAAATATTTCCTAGTTGATTCCGAAGTGGTCTAAGCGCTTTAACTCTGCTTTCCCATCGGGTGTCACTTACCGATGTAAGATTTAAATTACTAACATTTTTTTTTAAAACATCCCAACGAAAAGGAGAAGAAGAAAAGAATACATACAGTTCCTGCACGATGTTAAAAAAATTTATTGTTTCGTGGGAGATTTTAGCGGAATCGTTTATTACTAGATTTAGTGTGTGAGCGGTGCAAGGAACAAATTTAGCCCTGGAATTAACATTTTTTACCCTTTGTTGAAGTCCGATATGTTTTCCGGACATATTGGCCCGATTATCATAGCCCTGACCTCTTATATCCCTAATATCTAATTCAAACTTAGGCAAAATATCATTAACCAATAGGTTAAAAATCCCTTCCCCAGTTGTATATAAAATAGGAAAAAAACCCAAAAAACACTCTTTTATGACAACATTTTCTTCGTTACAGTCTACATATCTGACTACAAATGTAATTTGCTCTGTATGACTTGCATCTGGAGTAGAATCTAAAATTATGGAAAAATATTTGGATTTTTTTAAGAGTGTCGTAAAATGATGGCAAATATTTTTTGCTAGCAAAGTAATTATTTCGTTTTGAAAATGAATTCCCAAATAGTGAGTTATTTTACTTTTTGATTCTTGGGTCTTTGTAATTTTTTTTAGATGATCGGATAACACTGGGTCAAATTTTGCCACCATTTCAACAGCTTTTAAAAAATTGCCATTATTTTGTTCGTATAAGACGGAACTTTTTCCACGAAATGCCAATGATTGTCCAGCTAAAAATTGAATAATTGCAATAACTCTTTTTAAGATAGAGAGCCAGCGTTCCCTTTCAAGTTCAAAATAATTTTGCCGTTCTTTGTCAATAGTTAATTTTTTATTTAATGACATTTTTAACTCAACCCATTTTTGATTAGCTTGCAAGTGATGTACAGAAGATTCATGCTTGGATAAAATATGTGAAAGATGTCGCCAATCAGAATACCCCATTTTGCTATTTAACTTAAACACTTCCTTAAAAATATTTTACAACAAAGACAAAAAATGCTATTTGCTCTACAAGAGTATACCAACCAAGCTCTTTTAATTTTTTCACCATTTGGCAAAATTCGAAAATATTGAGTTGAAGAAAATTTCCTTCCCGATTCATCAGAAGGAAATTTTTTTTATATGCTGAAAATCGTTTTGTACTATTTGCTCAATAACTTGATTTTGTAAAATATCCGGCCAGGTGAATGGGTCGCTGACATCAAAATCATCATTAGTTTCAGGGATAACTTCGTTTAAGTTTTAGGATTATCATCGGTTAAGAGCATCTTTTCTTCATTATCTATTTCTGTATTTGATTCAGGGTGTTTTTTTTCTTCAGGGTCGCTTACTTTATGTGCATCCTTTACATTTTCATCCTCAATTGTATCTGTACCCTGTGACGATGTTGATGGAACTAAATATTTTTGCAAAGATCCACTTAATTTTTTTTTGTTTTCTTCCTTTTCTAATTTTCTTTTTTTATATTGAGCTCCAGATAAACGTTTTGTTTTCTATCGGACATCTGGAAATAAAATTGAAAGGTAATTAAAGTTAGAAAATTTAGTTTATGTAATAGTTCTGAATCTGCGAAGATATAATTTTATAGTATCCCCAATTAAGTTCGCACCAAATGGAATTTTTTATAAATAATAAGTAAAATTGTAATCTAGCATCAGATTTTGTTTTTAAAATGACCCAAAAAATGAATATAATTATTATATTTTTATTAGATAAGTAAATTAGTAAAACTACTTTATACATTTTTTAAAACTTGAAATATAGAAAATTAATCTAGACATAAAATTAACAATAAACCACTTTTTGATCTCAAGCTAAAAAAATTTTTTTTTCACATGTTTAATATTAAATCCAAAACGTAAGATGCGGATTTGGATGGTAATACTAAGTAAAGTAATAATTATCCGAAGAACTTACCTTTTTAAATTACGAAAATTTGTTTCTTTTGAAATTTCACTTTTGCAAAATGTAGAAAAAAATAACTAAACAACAAACACTTTATATCACTGTTAAACTCTCGCTAGTTAATCGAATACTAAAAAGAAAAACAAAACATTTAAAAACTGCCCCATTCTACAGTATATAGAGCTATATAAAACTATATACTGTACACATACCAATTATGAAGTATAAACAAACATTTTTGCATTGAAAGGCGGCCGCCCTTATCTATCATTTTTATTGCTTTTCCAAGGAACGCTGCTATAAATAGGTCTATAGTAATTTCGGCAACTCATGCACAGCAAAAAAAGAAATGACCGGTAATAAATTTCATATGAATGTTTTATCTTAAAAGCCTAACAAAATGTAATTTAATTTTTCTTTATTTTGAAAACAAAAATATAGGTATATTTTTGTAATCAAATGGCTAATTTTGTGTTTTTAGCGGGCGGCCTGGGGCCGCCACAATAATTTGGCCGCCTTTGTGCCGGCACACCGTGCACACCCCTAAAAACGGCCCTGCAAGTTAGCAGTGATATAGAGTTTATATCATCGATGATGATGCTAACTTGGTTAGCAAAACGCGCTTCCAGAACGTAACAAGTTATGCTGTAGTGTGGTTAGAACTTTTGCATTTTGATCTATCTTCCACCACAGGTTCCAGTGTTAGGACTATTTTTAAATTTGTTATTGACCTCCCAATATAATTCACCACGAGCCGCCACTGGTGATTCTACATCGCTAATTACATAAAACAATGGGCAGATACGTGGACGCAAAAACGACCGCTCACATGAGCTAAACAAAGAAAAAAACAAATCGACTTTTTGGTTTAAATTTGTTTGTTTATTCATGTTTTCATAAACTTTAATTCTTTTAAAATCGAATTATTAAAAAAGCTATTGTTTTTTGTTATGTAAAATTAATTAATGAATGTTCTAATAGGTTGTCATATTGGATTTTTCAAAAAGTCTGTGGTATGTAGAGGCATGCTAAACTTATTCGCATTTCTAGTGAATATAATGTCATTGAAGTAAATAGCTGACATAGGTAAGGCGCTTGTGAAGTTTTTAAGATTTTATAAACCAATAATAACATATGATGATTACGGCACCAGAGTCTTGATCTCGTGAAGTAAACATTCCTGAAGATGCTTCGTAATATGGCAGGCGAAACGTCGGAGCTTAGTGCCAATTTGACACGGTCTACGTGATATCTTAATTGGTTCCAGCCGTGAAAGTTTTTGTAGTAAATTTGTTTTTATATTCGTTTTTGCTGTTTCAGCTCGCCACTGGGTGTGTGACGGTGAAAAAGACTGCGTCGACGGAACAGACGAGGATCCCAAAATGTGCTCGAAGGTGTGCCCCTTGAACCAGTTCAAATGCAAAAACACGCGACGGTGCATACCGATGGTCTGGCGCTGCGACCACGTTCCAGATTGCGGACCGAACGATGACAGCGACGAAACGGATTGCAAAGTGACTACGTGTGACGTAAACGAATTCACTTGTAAGGTAAGATTGTTTAATAAATTGGATAATAATATTAAAAATGCTGATAACGTCAGATCTTTTAGATGCAAACTAAACAAACATCTTTTAGAGGGTAACTTTTATTCTGTTCAAGATATCACAAGTTAGTTTTTGTTTTCTTTTTGAAAGTACCTAGTCTAGTTAATTTTCGTTTTTCCAATAATTTTGTCGCAAGTTTATTGTTAGGTAGGAACACTTATTTGATTTTCTGTCTGTTAATGAAAAAAATTGTTGAGTTTTTTACAGTGTAGTTTGATACACGGTAACGGTCTAGAAAATGGAAATATTGTTCTTTTTTACGGTCTTATTAGCCTATTGAAAATCGACGGAATCGAGGTTTGGGAAGTAATTTTCATTACCTTTGGGTCAAAAACCAGGATGGGTTCATGGAACGCTTTCTGGTGCTCAAACGATGCAACTTTTCCATGAAAACAAAAAATATTTTGATAGAGGAAAATATTCTTATAGGGCATTATCTTTGAAAAAGTCTAAGGAAACTTTTGGAACGATTTGCTCCTTGTGTTTAAAAAAATGAATTTAATTTTTTTTTTCAAATTTTTTTGCTGTCGTTCGCTCAAAGCCCAAACGGTTATATTTTGAAAGGAGATAGATTGAAGAAAAATTTTTTATAGGACATTCTTTTCAAAAAAGTCTAAGCAAATTACCATTTCCGCGATTAAATTTTTTGTTAAATTTTTCTTTTGATTCTTTCCTGTCGTTTACTAAATATTAGCTTCTTTGAAAAATAGCATAAGACAAAATTAATGTCGAGATAAATGCTTCACTACACACAACACTCACACAGCATTAAATTTTATAATTTAGCCGTACAGGGTGTCCGGATTTGGTTGCAAAAGCAGGGTATCTCGCTTATTTTTAAAGATAGAACCTTGCGGTTTTCACGAACCTGAGCTAATTTTTTGTGAAACTCATGAAGCCGTAAACAAAATTTTCATAGCCTTCTTCGTTTATGAGATACAGGGCGAAATAGAAAATTTTGCATTTTGGGTCCCCCCTCTTATCTCGGTTATCCTTTAACTTAACGCAAAGAACGGGAAAAATTGCTGCTTATGCAGTTTTTTACGCTGGATCCAGTGGCGTAGTCATATTTTTCATTTGAGTTGTTATTTTTTAGATATGACCCAAAGTTGTGTTTTTTTAAATGGGACACCCTGTATATTTGTCCAGAAATTGATTTTTCCTTTTAAAAGCTTCTCAAAAATATATAATAGTATGGGTCTATTTTAATAAACAACAGCAAAAATCCTAATTTTTATAATTATCATCCCAAATTTTGCAGTAGGCCAATGCAAAACAATGCTGTCGTTAACAAAGTCGTTAACAATATCTACATCCTAACAATAAATCAAAATAAATATGTAATTAAATCTATTTATCGAAATATGTATTGATAATTTCGCACCAAAAAAGTACCACCTACCTAGATTTATGTAACAAGCCTTTCAGCAAAAATCAACTGTCGTATAAGAACTACAGTAACCAAGGAAATCAAAAGAACTGTTTCCATTCCAGATTTCCATTTTGTTCTATGCATGCTTCGCACAATTTTCGTATTCGTTTTAGGGAATTAAGCAAAATAACGGGATGATTTTGTAAATAGCGAAAATTTTCTCTTATTGCATTTCCTAAATCTTGGACATTATCATAGTGGTCTTTGTAAATTCTATTTTCCAGATATCCCCATAGAAAGAAATCTAAAATCGACAAATCTGGGGACCTAGGAGGCCATCTTATAGGTCCATTTGTCCCGATCCATTGATTGGTAAAATTATTGTCCAGAAATAATCTCGTCATTCCAGAATTGTGTGCAGGAGCACCGTCCTGTTGAAAATAAATTTCGTTAATTTGCGCTAGAGGAACATCGTCAAGTAATTCAGGTATAGCTGCCTCTAAAATTTCTATATAGCGATTGGCTGTTAGATTTCTCTCAAATATATAAAATTTTAAATGTGTTTCTAATATGAAGCAGGTCACATTTAGACCAAGCCTGCCCTGCTGTCTTCTGGGAAATATTTGGTGTTGATTTTCCTGGGACCAGAATCTACTATTGTGCCTATTGAGTATACCAGAATTACTGAAATGTGCTTCGTCTGACTATATAACCTTCCTTTCAAAATCTCTAACCATATCGCATCTTTCTCGAAACCAATTGCAGAAGACTACCCGATGCTCTGCATCCCCTGGCTGTAAGTGCTGCACGAGCCTAAATTTGTATGGGTGGTATTTGTGCTTTTTTAGAAGTTCTTGAACTCTAGTTTTTGGAATCCCTATGCTCTTTTCACTGGCCCTACAAGAGTTTGTAAGGTAAGCTTCTGCATTAGCCAAAACCGTAATTTCCTCAGCCTCCCGATTTTCTTTATTGTATGTTTTCGTACGAGGTTTGATAAATAATCCGTGATTAAGTAAATTATTTTTTATCCGATAAAAAGTGGATATATTAGGTTGCCTCCTTTCTGGATATCTAAATACAAATTAAGCAATAGTATTTCAGCATACCTAAAAACATCTCAGAAGCCGCTTCAACATTTTCATTACTTAATATAAAACAAGCTAACATATCGTACTTTTCATAATGTTCGAAAGTTTGGTTTTCTTCCATAATAATACAAATGTATTTTTACACAATAAATTAATACAAAAAACTTGCGCTATATTTTATATACGCATACAAAATTGGGAAATGTCATTTGCTTCCTAGAAAACAAAAGAAAACGGCATCGTTTTGCAGGACCTACTGCAAAATTTGGGATGATAATTATAAAAATTAGGATTTTTGTTGTTGTTTATTAAAATAGACCCATACTATTATATATTTTTGAGAAGCTTTTAAAAGGACAAATCAATTTCTGGACAAATATACAGGGTGTCCTATTTAAAAAAACACAACTTTGGGTTATATCTAAAAAATAACAACTCAAATGAAAAATATGACTAGGCCACTGGATCCAGCGTAAAAAACTGCATAAGCAGCAATTTTTCCCTTTGCGTTAAATTAAAGGATAACCGTGATACGAGGGGGGTCCCAAAATGCAAAATTTTCTATTTCGCCCTGTATCTCATAAACGAAGAAGGCTATGAAAATTTTGTTTACGGCTTCATGAGTTTCACAAAAAATTAGCTCAGGTTCGTGAAAACCGCAAGGTTCTATCTTTAAAAATAAGTGAGAAACCCTGCTTTTGCAACAAATCCGGACACCCTGTACACTTTGAAGAAGTTTTCGGGTATTTTTGTACATGGATCCTTATGGATAAAAACTAAAAAGGTTACGATTTTTTGAAAATTTAATACCATATTACTATTTTAAAGCGGAATTTCATAAAATCCACTTACTTTTTTCAGAAAATCGAAACAGATTTAAAAACCTCAGTCTGTTTTTTACAACTTTCCGATTTACTATTGGATTCTAAAATGTACCGAAATACCAAAAAATTTAACTTAAAAAATGCACAATTTTTATTTTTTAAAGAATATCACTTATTATCGAGGTTACCTTGAACGTTCTGAAGCCGACTTTCCAGTTACTATGTTATGGTATTTTGACAAGTCGGGCTTTTTAACACGAAATGGATTCAGAAATTAACAAATATCTTCTCAAATGGTTTGAAGGCGGCAAAAATGAGCACTGATCAAAAAGGATTACCTTAAAAGAAGAAAGAAACAAAACAATGAAAAAAACTGTATTTTGATATCAGATTTACAAGCAAAATAAGTGAAGTTAAACAAAAAGTGTATTGAACTGATATAGTAATTAGAGTGTATTAAAAAAAAAAGAAAGTGTATAACTTTAATCTAATACATAGCAATTTTAACGGACTATCAGACAGTTCATTCTCCTATAAAATGATTTTCAAATTCTTTGCTAGCAGCCGGAACATGACACCCAAAAAGATTTATGTAAACAAACAAATAAAAAACATTTTAATGAAACTTATTCGTTATAAAAATCATCAACGCAGTGGAAAGGTCTTTCAAAGAGAGTTCAGAAGAGAGAGAGAAAGAGTGCAAACATCTTCCAGTACAATTAATAGTTATTTATACTATATGGAATGTAAGTAACAGTTAACAGTCGAGGACGAGTTTGCGCCCGAGCTATAGCGAGGGCTGGCAAAAAAGTTCGAGACTGGTTAATGTACTTACATCCCATATAGTATATAACATTTTTCCTCCTCCCTGTATTGTATGTTTACAAGAAAATGCTGGATATATTTTTGGATTTTCATTATGGTTACATTTGATAGCATTCTCATTAAATTATGAAGGCAGCCGTGATCCGTTGCCAGAGCAACATAAGCAGTTTTTATTTTATCAACAACGTCATGTTGACAATTCATAGCGAAAAGTTTGAAGAAATCGAATGGTTTGATTCTGTGTGGACAAAATGGAGGTTTCAGACATAGAATAATAAGCGAATATTGCTTGTTTATGTCTACTACCGGAAAAGTCGAAAAAAAGGTAAGAAGCAGCATATAAATCCTTTAAGAATTGGTACCAAAGCAAGACGGCTACTGCAGTCTCAGAAACCTTGTTTTTAGCGTATTTCCACGAAAAAAGTGCTATATTGAAGTCCCCATCAAGCTTATGGTGTGAGTATTCGATGTTGAAGTCCACCCTTTTTATAGAGGAAAATATAGATATTTCTAAGTAGCGAAAACTTTAGTAGCATTTTTGAAAAGAAAAAATGATGGTTATAGACTCAAAAAATTTAATGTGTTTAACAGGGAAGATGTGAATAAGTTCATGCTTGGAGTCCCCTATGATATATACTTATTGATGAAGGTCGTAATGGTAATGGGAGTTGCTGGAGCGTGTCGTTCTAATGAACTCTGTGAAATGAAAATGGACAATGTTAAAATAAGTCAAGAAGTCATAATTGGGACCATTCTTGACTCCAAAAATGCAATATTGCATACATGTACAGTGACTAAACTAGAAATAAAACACAAAGTCTCGGCGTCAGTCAAAAAGAGTATAATGCGGTTACACGTGTTTCGCCATTTTAGGCATCATCAGACCTACAATTAATATAACAATCAAAAACTATCACTATAAATATACAAAATTCAAACAGACCTTCGACATTAACTAAAATCACAAGAACAAATCAAACAACTATAACGTCACATGTTAAAATACACACTGAGATGAGGTTATGTAGTTTCTTAGGTATTGACACGCGCAGATAAAAGTTGAATCAAATAAAAGAAAAAAAAATATATAAATAAAAAATATAAAAAAGGTTATTGATATACCCAGGAATTGAACCCAAGCCTCCGGCGTGACACACCGAGATACTGACCACCACTCTACCAGCAGGTCCAATGAAAAGTTTATACATTATCTTCCTGCCGATTAATATTAGTACCAAGATTATTAAAAATTAGTTGAGGTTCGAAATTGAAGACATCATTAACACAATGTAAAACTGGGCTTCTTTTAGCCCTTGTAATTTCCCTTCTCTAACAAATCCAGTTTTTTACTCTTTGGACACTCCTGTAGTATCTTTACATTGTTTGGTATAGAGAAAAGGTGTCCAGTTGTTAGCAAGTGGTTAGCAAAAGCCGACTTTGTCTCAGTGATATCAGTGTTTTTATATTTATCGAAAAGGCTAAAATGTTCCCGGACCCTAGTGGAAATCCTTCTCCCTGATTGTCCGATATATACAGCAGAACAATCTCCACAGCCCAATGAGTACACCCCTGATTTTGAGAGATGTTCAGTCTTATCTTTGGTCATACTAGGTATTACTCTGGTAGAATATACATATTGTGGCCTTTCCGTTAAAGTGTTTATATGTTTTCTCATCAAACAGGCAGTTTCTAAAATAAATAACGCAGGAATTGTAATATTTTATTTTTTTTTTAAATAGTATTGGCAGTGAGCCAGTGAGTATTATTTAGACCAACCAGTAGCCCAAAAAAGGAATTCCATAGCCACGTAATTAAAAGAGAAATAAATGCATAGGAAAGTCGTATCAAAACTGATATCCAGTATCAGAGTATAACGAGATGTACAAACAAGGGAATGCACATTTCTGTCTACTTGAGTTAATTTGTTCTAATATATTTAGTATACCGGTTGTAAAGGTATTTCGGTCCAGAGGAGTTTTTTTTTTATTTTTTGAAACTTGTGGGGACTTCCAGAACTCAGATCGAAATTTTGCATGTTTTTATGTTAGGACACATATTTAGATAATCTTCACAATCACAATCTTCTTTCACACACGGATTGTAATAGTATTTAGTACGTAATTACTTAATTTCATAGCACATAAGTTATTATTTTTCAAGCTCTAAAGAATCAGCTGTTAAACGGCCGCCATTTTAGTTTTTAGAAACCACCAATGTTTATGACGTCACTAATTTGTTTCAGTCTATTTTTGAACTTTTTTGTTTGTTAAAAAAGGTAAGGCAATTGATAATGCGAGTACAAACCTTCGTGAAACGAACTTTACTATCAAGTATAGCTTATTTTGACAATAAAAAGTCAAAATCAGTCTACTGAAGTCTACTGGCAAGGTATTTTTTTGCATTTTAATATAATAAAATAACAAAAATCGTTTTTTTTAGGATGGTCAGTGTATTGCGTCACATTTTTATTGTGACTCGATTAAGGATTGTCGAGATGGATCTGATGAAATTGATTGCGTCCAATGCAATCCAGAAACACAAATAGTTTGTAAGCCTAAAGCCGACTGCCTTCCTAGTGTGCTGAGGTATGTTTAAAATAACTACAAAAGTCGATAAATTTGCTTTACCCCGAAGTTCTCTCGTTATAAATATTTCCTTTTATTAGGAATAGTGAAATGTGACCCAGTTCAGTACATAGTCATTTAGTGATACATATACAGAGTGACAACGAAACTACTACTCAGGGCGCCATTGGAAAACCGCTAGAGATAAACATATGGAATTTGGTGTGTTGATAGGCTTGAATATTGTGAACATTTGTAACATAAAAACAATTGAATATCGTTTCCGGTTTCCCCGGAAATGACCGCGACTTCGTTATTTTAAATGGAACACCCTGTATATTTTATGTTTTTTGAACCCTCTTAACAATTCTAAACAACTTTTGTATAACATAACCTATGTTTAAATGTATAGTTTTCCAAATAATGCCGCTTAAATATGTGCCATAATTCTCACTTAATTGTATTTTATGGAAAAACGGAGTAGGCCAGGATAAAAACAATCACCGTTATTTACTCTTTATTCGGGCCTTCATCCAACGAAATGTCAAAAAAGAAAATGTTGCGAGTTTAAAAAAAAATGTGTTTTTCGCAAATCGATTTTTCAAGTTTTGATCAAACCCTGTACCATAACGGGTCAACTGACTGTTTTTCGCTTTGGATAAATATTAACATCATAAAAATAGGGTATCTAATTTTCAATTTTGCAGTTTATGAAAGTTATGTTAAGTTAATGATAACTTAACGTAGTGTGAGAACTACCTATAAACAAAGTTTTACTAAAATTAAAATAATTATATTAGCCTTGACAGCGGTTGCTATGGTTTTGTAAAAACAATTGAATTTTGACAAGTAACTTTTATCACTTGTGGGCTTTGCAGATTGTTGCACTTTTTGTAAATTCTTGTGCTGTATTTCGTGTCCCTATTGGTGTAGACCAGGGGTGCTCAAACTTGAACTGCTGGCGATCTACCTCAATATTTTTAGACTACTTACGATCGACTCTGAGAGGCTGCAAGTATGTGTGATGCAGGGTTGTCGTACATACACCATACATACACCCTACCTACCTAGGTAGGGTGTACCTTAGCATATATAGATATTAGCTTTCCGCACAATATACATTATTTTAGTTTGGGGTTTGGGTTAGGTTTAGTTAGGTTCTTCTCTACAATATCAATGAAAAAACTCATAGTTATTCAAAATTGCGAGTTTATTGGTTGTTACAAAACAAAAGAGTTACATATGGTGTTAGACTTAACTAAGGAGTGACTTTGGATGTTGAAGCGTGGCACTGCATGACCTCAGCTTACTTATCATAAGATGGTACGTAACCACTGAATGCTAATCGCAAGCATATGATCGTCAGTTAGTCGATTGCGATATTTTGACTTAATTATCTTCATTTCAGAAAATGCAGACTCGCACAAGTAAGTTGACCCAAACATTGCTGTCAGTTGAAGGGCGATTTGCCTTAGATTCGGATATTTATCTTCAGATATAAAACACCAGAAATTTGTATCAGATGCTGTAGCTTTGAGATGTATATCTGATATAATCTGCACCAACTCATTTTCAACAGAACATGAGTTCATATTAAACTGACTTGCTATTTCAGTAGCTAATTCCTCAATGTTTTTACGTGAAAAAGGATAACTCATAAATGATGCTACATTTGCCAATTTACTACAATCATAAAAACGCATTTCTAATTGTCCCAAAATATTTGATAATTCAGTCTCATACGTATCATAATTCAACTGAGGAATCCTTGCTTTCAAAGACGGAAAATGTTTCAGATCCTTTCTTTTCAGTTGATCTATCATAAGTTGCAATTTACTTTTGAATGCGTTTACTGCGCTAATCATCTCAATAACAGTTTTTCCTTTACCTTGAAGCTCCAAGTTAATGGTGTTTAAGTGCATTGTGATGTCAGTCAAAAATGCCAAATCAGTCAGCCATTTTTCGTTTTACAACATCTGAATGTCATCACCTCTTTCGTCTAGAAAAGCTGTTATTTCAGGCAATCATTCTTGAAACCTTTCTAGGAATTTGCCGCGACTCAACCACCTTACGCCCGTGTGAAGAGCTAAATCGGTGTGTTCAGCGGACTCCCTATCTTCCAACTGCAACTTAAAGAGCCGTCGTTGCAAGGCACATGCACGGATGGAATTCACAATTTTTGTTGCAATGCCCATAATTTCCTCCGTGTTTAAAACTTTTGAACACAAAACTTGTTGATGTATAATGCAATGGATTGAAAAAAATGAAGGGAAAATCTTCGTTAGCTCGACACAATGCCATAAAACCATTTTTGTTTCCAGTCATTGCTGGTGCTCCATCGGTTGTAATTCACACTAATTTATATATTGGTAGCTTGTAGTTTTTTACAAAATTGAAGTAAACGTCATATATATCTTCGCCATGGGTCTTCCCCTTCAGAGTAATGATTGTCAAAAATTCTTCCTTAGCCAACATGTCATTGAATACCATCCGAATAAAAATACACAACTGGGCAGTGTCTATCATATCGGTGGATTCGTCGAACTGTAAAGAAAAGTATGTACGTTCCATGATATCATTTTTTAGTTTATCTGCCATATCCTGACTCATGACTTCAATACGCCTTGTGACAGTCGGGCGAGATAACTGAAGTTCTCTAATAGCAGACATGATTTCTGTTTTATTTTTAAAATCTCCGATCGTAGCAGCTTTTGATTGTTTGGTTGGTCTTGTGAACATGGTTTGTTCTTTTTTTAAACAAGATATCAAATCACGTACTTTTCGTTTTCTTAATTCACTCTGTGGCGGAAAATCCTTTTCATAGTTTTTATCAACCGTTTTATGATGCCTCTCTAAGTTACCACGCTTAGGTATTGCAACTGACGCACGACAAATAAGACAAATGCACTTATCCTTTACCATACAAAACAAAAATTCTTCCTCCCAATCGTTATTAAAATGATACGTTTTAGATTTCTTCGCTGCACTCATTTTGTACTATTTAATAATAAACTTTGTATTGACGTAGTATTGCCTTCAAGTTGCAATTCAGAATGACTGCAATTCCTGCAGGCGCAACATTTATATCGGCGTGAACGAAAGTCTCGAATGTTCCCGTCAAACGCGCCGCCCGAAATTTCTAGAAATGGGGCAAGAATAAAAAGCGCGGCTTTTCTTTGACAAGTACCGCGCGTTCCTTTGATAAAGCCGCCTTTTGACGCTAGCAGAGTGTTATTTTATTACGTAATAAATATTTGTAGTTTAGTTAAGTACCTACTTATTAAAAAATTTTTTCTGGAGATCTGCTCAAAAAGCACTCGCGATCGACCGTTTGAGCACCCCTGGTGTAGACTAAAAGTTCTACAAGGGCGGAACAAATAGATATGCTTCTCGTTTAAGGCGAGTGCTTGCAAAATGAAATGCAGACTCAAACAATCTACGCCGAGCGATACCCCGACAGAAACCAACCCTGCTATGCCTATTTTCCGTGGCTAGTACAACATTTGAAAACAGTTTCCAAAATGAAAATGAAGGAAAGTTCATTATTAGGGAAGAAGCTGTAATAAATGTTCTGGCTTGTGCGAATGCTGATCCTAGTATTTCTACTCGTTAAATTGAAAGTGAAGTTGGATTTAACAGAGAAAGCGCAAGAAACATTTTGAAGAAACATAGGTGTTAATGTGTGGCTAGGTGTTTTAGGATCGAGAATTGTGGGCCTAATATTATTTGAACTTTCCAGAAACAACATTTACCGATTTTTTGGACAATTTACCTCTTGCAAAAATTCCCAACATCTACTTTCACTAAGATGGTGCGCCCATAATGCTCGAATTTGTGTAAATTATTTAAATGACAGGTTTGGGGACCAATGGATAGCGAAGCGACTTGTAAGGTGGCCAGCACGTTCGCCTGATTTGACACCTCTAGATTTTTTCTTCTGGGGTCACATCAAAGGAAAAGTCTATTTAACTCAACCTGGAAATTTGGAAATATTAAGAAATCGAATTATTAGTGCTATTAATAATATTAGTCTAAATTGTTAGACCTGTATTGAACAAGAAGGTCGTGTTTTTGAAAATCTTAGTTATGACTAAGTACTTTTTTCTATTTATTTTATTATTAGTTAATATTACTCATCTCTAGGTATAATAAAGTTCATTTGTTTTCACCTTATCATATTGGTTTCTTTTTTAAAATTTAAATGGATTTAAAGAAGATTCCTTTGAACAGTAGATTATTTTCAATCCGTGGCCAACTTTGGCGGTGGTACAATTAAATAAGTGCTAGTAATATTGATTTTCGCATTGACAACATGAAAATAGGATATCAAATTTTCAAGTTTGCAGCGGTCTAAGAAAGTTGAATTTGTCATATGCGGATAAAGGATAAAAACCTAGGATTGGGTAGTGAAGGTTTTGTTTCAGTTTATAGTACAGGGTGTCCGGATTTGGTTGCAAAAGCAGGGTATCTCGCTTATTTTTAAAGATAGAACCTTGCGGTTTTCACGAACCTGAGCTAATTTTTTGTGAAACTCATGAAGCCGTAAACAAAATTTTCATAGCCTTCTTCGTTTATGAGATACAGGGCGAAATAGAAAATTTTGCATTTTGGGACTCCCCTCGTATCTCGGTTATCCTTTAACTTAACGCAAAGGGAAAAATTGCTGCTTATGCAGTTTTTTACGCTGGATCCAGTGGCGTAGTCATATTTTTCATTTGAGTTGTTATTTTTTAGATATGACCCAAAGTTGTGTTTTTTTAAATGGGACACCCTGTATATTTGTCCAGAAATTGATTTGTCCTTTTAAAAGCTTCTCACAAATATATAATAGTATGGGTCTATTTTAATAAACATCAAGAAAAATCCTAATTTTTATAATTATCATCCCAAATTTTGCAGTAGGCCATGCAAAACGATGCCGTTTTCTTTTGTTTTCTTGGAAGCAAATGACATTTCCCAATTTTGTACGCGTATATAAAATATAGAGCTAGTTTTTTGTATTTATTTATTGTGTAAAAATATATTGTATTATTATGGAAGAAAACCAAACTTTCGAACATTATGAAAAGTACGATATGTTAGCTTGTTTTATATTAAGTAATGAAAATGTTGAAGGAGCTTCTGAGATGTATTTTAACAGGCAAATATTTAATTTTTAGGTATGTTGAAATACTATTGCTTAATTTTTATTTAGATATCCAGAAAGGAGGCAACCTAATATATCCACTTTTTATCGGATAAAAAAAAAATTACTTAATCACGGATTATTTATCAAACCTCATACGAAAACATATAATAAAGAAAATCGGGAGGCTGAGGAAATTACGGTTTTGGCTAATGCAGAACCTTACCCTACAGACTCTTGTAGGGCCAGTGAAAAGAGCATAGAGATTCCAAAAACTGTTGTTCAAGAAATTCTAAAAAAGCACAAATACCACCCATACAAATTTAGGCTCGTGCAGCACTTACAGCCAGGGGATGCAGAGCATCGGGTAGTCTTCTGCAATTGGTTTCGAGAAAGATGCGATATGATTAGAGATTTTGAAAGGAAGGTTATATGGTCAGACGAAGCACATTTCAGTAATTCTGGTATACTCAATAGGCACAATAGTAGATTCTGGTCCCAGGAAAATCAACACCAAATATTTCCCAGAAAACAGCAGGGCAGGTTTGGTCTAAATGTGTCCTGCTTCATATTAGGAACACATATAAAATTTTATATATTTGAGGAAAATCTAACAGCCAATGGCTATATAGAAATTTTAGAGGCAGCTATACCTGAATTACTTGACGATGTTCCTCTAGGGCAAATTAACGAAATTTATTTTCAACAGGACGGTGCTCCTGCACACAATTCTGGAATGACGAGATTATTTCTGGACAATAATTTTACCAATCAATGGATCGGAGCAAATGGACCTATAAGATGGCCCCCTAGGTCCCCAGATTTGTCGATTTTAGATTTCTTTCTACGGGGATATCTGGAAAATAGAATTTACAAAGACCACTATGATAATGTCCAAGATTTAGGAAATGCAATAAGAGAAAATTTTCGCTATTTACAAAATCATCCCGTTATTTTGCTTAATTCCCTAAAACGAATACGAAAATTGTGCGAAGCATGCATAGAACTAAATGGAAATCAGTTTGAACAGTTCTTTTGATTTCCTTGGTTACTGTAGTTCTTATACGACAGTTGATTTTTGCTGAAAAGCTTGTTACATAATAATTTATTACTGTTTTGTTCTTGTGTTACATGAATCGAGGTAGGTGGTACTTTTTGGTGCGAAATTATCAATACATATTTTGCTAAATAGATTTAATTACATATTTATTTTGATTTATTGTTAGGATGCAGATATTGTTAACGACTTTAAATAAAAGGCAGCATTGTTTTGCTTGGCCTACTGCAAAATTTGGGATGATAATTAAAAAAATTAGGATTTTTGTTGATGTTTATTAAAATAGACCCATACTATTATATATTTTTGAGAAGCTTTTAAAAGGACAAATCAATTTCTGGACAAATATACAGGGTGTCCCATTTAAAAAAACACAACTTTGGGTCATATCTAAAAAATAACAACTCAAATGAAAAATATGACTACGTCACTGGATCCAGCGTAAAAAACTGCATAAGCAGCAATTTTTCCCTTTGCGTTAAGTTAAAGGATAACTGAGATACCAGGGGGGTCCCAAAATGCAAAATTTTCTATTTCGCCCTGTATCTCATAAACGAAGAAGGCTATGAAAATTTTATTTACAGCTTCATGAGTGTCACAAGAAATTAGCTCAGGTTCGTGAAAACCGCAAGGTTCTATCTTTAAAAATAAGCGAGATATCCTGCTTTTGTAACCAAATCCGGACACCCTGTACAGGGTCTGATCAAAACTTGAAAAATCAATTTGCGAAAAGCACATTTTTTTAAAACTCGGAACATTTTCTTTTTTTTTTTGACATTTTGTTGGATGAAGGCTTGAATAACGAGTAAATGACCGTGATTGTTTTTATCCTGGCCTACTCCTACCTACCTAAATTTTTAAGTGGCTTTATTTGGAAAACTATACATTTTAGACATAGGTTATGTTATACAAAAGTTGTTTAGAATTGTTAAGAGGGTTCAAAAAACATAAAATATACAGGGCGTCCTATTTAAAATAACGATGTCGCGGTCATTTCTGGGGAAACCGGAAACGATATTCAATTGTTTTTGTGGTATAACATTGAACCCTATCAACACACCAAATTCCACATTTTCATCTCTAGCCGTTGTCAAATGGAGCCCAGGGTAGTTGTTTCATTGTCACCCGGTATATACTGTCTTTTTAAACATTTTTGGCCGCCATTTTGTTTCGCCATATTGGATTCGTACCAATTTTTACAAGTTTCTACCTATGCGTCACACTTGATTTTTGGGCTTTAAAATAAATTGTAAAAACAGTTTTTGGTACTGATTTTTCAAAATTTCATTTTTTCCCGTTTATCCTTATATCGCATTTTTGTTTTTGTTGATTTTTTTGTACATTTTAGTTCGCCGTGATTTTGTTCTACCATCTTAAATTCATACCACAACTTTATCAGTTTATCTCTATATCACACTTAATGCTTCCACAAAATTTGACATCAATCTAGTAAGTAGTTTTATGATGTTGATTTTTTAAATATTTTATTAGGTCGCCGTTTTGTTTTGTTATCTTATATTCATACCAAAATTTGAGGTAAATTAGATAATCAGTTATTTAGTAATAAATTGTTTAACCTTTTACTAGGCCGCCAATTTGTTCCGACATATTGGATTTTTAAATTTGAAATCAATCGGGATACATAATTCAAAGTTATCAAATTGAGAGTCTAAGTGCACATTTTTCTTCGAGCTTAGGGGGGAATTAATCCCTTTGTCACGTTTTATTATGATATTATGTGTCTTTCTATAAATAACATTATTGGTGAAATGATCCCAATTTATTTTAGATGTGATGGTAAAATGGATTGCCCTGATGGTACTGACGAACGAGATTGCGGGAAAAAGGACTGCGAGTCAAACGAGTTCACTTGCTCCAATTTTGAATGCATACCAAAGGTAAGCAAACCATTTTTAAATTTTCAGCTTAGTCAATGATAACATTATTATCTACTGATTTAGATTGATATTTTCATTACCATTACCTCTAATCCACTGCAGTCTGACATTGAAAGACTCGTCAAATGGTGCCACACTAATTATCTGCATCTTAACATTTCTATATGTAAAGTGCTTCATTTCCATAAACGTATTAATCCCATGCACTTCATTTACCTCATAGATGATGTACATCTTGAAGTTGTTACTTCTTTCACCGATCTGGGTGTTATTTTTGATGAAAATTTAACTTTTAATCTGCATATTGATAGCATTGTACTTAAGGGTTTTAGATTGCTGGAATTTATAAAACGCCATACAAAGCATGTGACTGATACCAAAGCAATTGGGTGTCTTTATAACTCATTGGTTAGGAGCGTTTTGGAATACTGTTCTGCAATATGGAGTCCTTCATATCAGTGTCACATTGACAGAATCGAAAAAGTACAAAATAGATTTGCAAAACACCACTTATACAGGGTGTTTCTTAATTGAGTGTCAATATTTAAGGAGGTGATTTTTGAAGAAGAAAACTTCGTATAAACATATGTCTTAAACGGTGTAAATTTTGGGATACAGAGTGTTAAACTTTCAATAATTTCATAACTTTTCGATAATATTTTGAATACCACTCTAGATATTGTAATGAAATTTGGTATAGAGGTACTATGCATCTAGTGGAATTTTTTGATGTAGAACATTTTTTTAATTTCCACCAGTGGCGTCCGTACGGAATCCGACCTGCATATTTTCGCAGACATTGATGGTACGCCACTGTTTTTTTTTAAATAAAAATTATTTTTTAAATTCCCATTCATTTTTGAGCAAGTTTGATCCCTCGGTAATTTTGTGTTGGACGCACGGTTTTCGTTTTAAAAAATAAAAACCGTTTCTCTACATGGTCCAAACAATCCTGGTCATAAGACGGATATCACCATGCATCCAGACGAATATTGTTGTATTAAACTCGAGAAATCAAATCTTGTCGAAAATAAATACTAAAAGTTTTCAAAAACAAACAAATGAATCAATAAAAATGCTTTATTTTAGAAAAATCAGTGGCGTGAAAGTAATTACTATGTCCATTATTATTAAAATCAGAAATCGCTTTATCTTAGTGAGAGATATTTGTAGATAATAGTATGTAGGCTGCAGCCACCAATCTAGGACCACCATGTCAATGTTTTTCAGAAGTCTGTTCCTTCATAAATACTTTTTATAAATTTTATTAAAATAATGTGACATTCTTCAACAATAACAAGTTATTTACAAAACTATACTAATACAACTAGGTACATAATTAATACTTTCAATAAAAATAATTAGGTTTTAACAAATTGAGAGCACACTTTGTGAAACAAAATAGAAGAAAAAAATTAGGTAAGTTGTTGAAAATGCCCACCACATTGGAGAATACACGCTTCAGCCCTTTTCCTCATGTTGTCGCAAACTCTTTGAAGGATACCCTCGGTGTTTCTGATAATATCGCAAGAATCTCTTATACGATCCTTCAGCTCCTCTACAGTGTTTACTGGGGTGCGGTAAACTAAAGATTTAAGATGTCCCCATAGAAAAACATCCAAACTATTTAGGTCTGGGGACCTAGGGGGCAATGGTTGGGATCCGCCACGACCTACCCATCTGTTGTTAAATGTGCGGTTCAAATATTCTCTGGCTTCAATACTAAAGTGAGCGGGCGCGCCATCGTGCATTAACCTCATTCTGTTTCTAATCAGAATTGGAATATCTTCTAACAATATCGGCAAATCGTTCTCAAGAAACGGGCGATAATTATGGCCATTTAGTTTTTCTGGGAGGAAAAAAGGTCCAATTAGGTGATTTTCGATAATGCCAGTCCAAACATTTACAGAGAATTGCTCTTGATGATGATGTTCTACAATGGCTTCATCTGTGAACATTATTTCGCCGATCAAATAAGGGATCACGCGCAATTTTTTCCAAAAACCATTCATAAAAATTAACTCGGAAAGGAAGATCTCGGGGAAGTAAGGCTTGCACTCGTTGAATGTGATATGGGTATAAAAAAAATCATGTAGAATTCTCCAAACTAGGATGTGCGAAATATTTAGGTTAATTCCAATTTTCCTAGTACTCAGTTCAGGATTTTCATCTATGGAATTTAATACTGCCTCTTCAATTTCTGGAGTTCTTACAGCCCCCTTTTAATTCATTATTTGGCTTGAATGTACCTGTTTCAGTCAACCTTCTATGCACATTTGCAAATATTCGTCTATCTGGTATGACTCTACCAGGAAAGCGCTCTTGCTTCCGGTGAACTGCCATCAGCCAAACCATACATGTAATGCATGTCTGCCAACTCTTCATTGGTAAACTCAACCATTTCTTTTCTCAGATATATCAGAACACAAAATTAATTAAACCCGACTGAATCTGAAAGCTGAACTGTCAAATTAAGTTACAAGAGAAGTATTAATTCTGACAGCCAAAGCCTACTACAATAATAACTATTATTAGTAATCTTTCTTTATTGAGGAACTAATAGTATTTTATAGTTTCGTGTTAAAAAATTATAAGCTCAAATAATAATTTTGAAATCTTTGGGTATTAGTTATTCATAAGCAAATTTGATTTCTTGAATTTCAGTGCAAAAAAAATTCCTTGCATGCCATGGCGATTGGTGTTGTCATATTAGCGATATTGTTAAAACTCTGCAGAGAAACGGTTTTTATTTTTTAAAACGAAAACCGTGCGTTCAACTCAAAATTACCAAGAGATCAAACTTGCTCAAAAATGAATGGGAATTTTAAAAATAATTTTTATTTTAAAAAATCAGGTCGGATTCCGTACGGACGCCACTGGTAGAAATAAAAAAAAATGTTCTACATCAAAAAATTCCACTAGATGCATAGTACCTCTATACCAAATTTCATTACAATATCTAGAGTGGTATTCGAGATATTATCAAAAAATTATGAAATTATTGAAAGTTTAACACCCTGTATCTCAAAATTTACACCGTTTAGGGCATATGTTTATATGAAGTTTTCTTCTTAAAATGGACCCAAAAATCACCTCCTTAAATATTGACACTCAATTAAGAAACACCCTGTATAGATTTAATTTTCCATATCAAGGTCTGACATATAATACAAGAGCTCTTCTTTGTGGCTTGCAAACCCTAGAGTTTCGAAGAAAGAAGGCACTTCTTATTTTTTTACACAAATTGGTCAATGAAGGGAATGACTGCAAAATATTGCTGAAGTCGGTCTAATATTTGGTTCCTATTAGGAGAACGAGGCGATCTCGATTATTTTTAGAAAGATACCACAGTACAAATTATGGGCTTACCACATTTGTTGGCCGGCTAGTATGCAACTACAATCGTCACTTCCCGGAGTATGACATTTTTAATCAGCACTTTGCAGCTAAAAAGGCAGTTAAGCGTATTGGTTTTGTGATCTTTTCTGTTTGTCCTTGTTCACGTCGATTCTGTGTAATTTTCTTACATTTATGTATTATGTTACTTTTCGACCTGAAAAGGTTTTATCATCGTATATCCTTTTTTTTTATTTACCTGTTTGTCCCGGGGTTATTTGACTTGATACTATTATGACGTTATTTGCGAATGCGTACCATTTGGAATGTTTAGCCTTCTGTAGTGTACGTTTCAGAAGGGCCACTTGTCCGATGCGTGAATCGGCTACGTATTTACATTATTATTATTATTAAGTTTGGTAATAATTTTGGCATTAACAATGAATGTTTTGCTGGAATATTTTGAATTTTAGACTGTGGTAGAATTATGTTCTCTTTAATTAAGCTGACTGCCACTTGAAACCTTCCAAGCAATTTTTAGTGCAACTTCGTACTCATATTCATTCCCATTGTGGGCCCACATTATTCATTTTGTTTGTTAACGACATAAGTGTCTTCTTACCATACAGTTCTTTTCTTATGTATGCTGATGATCTTAAAGTTTTTAAAGACATTTCTACTTCTCTGGATTGACAATGTTTGCAGTCAGAGGTGGACGTGTTTGTTCGCTGGTCAATTTTAAACGGTTTAAGCTTAAATACTAGTAAATGTTAATGCATTACCTTCTCAAATTCCCATAATCCAATTCAATTTGATTACAGCATAAGCGAAACTGCACTTAAAAGGGTTCAGGATGATATCTCTTGTTATATTTTGAAAGTATCGTATTGTGCATATGATCGATTTTGGAGTATGCAAGTCCGGTGTGGCCTCCTTTTTATGATGTTCATATCAGTCAAATAGAAAATGTTCAAAATAAATTTTTACGAATATACGGTTTTAAGCTGGGGACACCCCAAGTTGATGATCATATTAATTACGACTGTGTTCTTAGTATTTTAGGTATGTCTTCACTTCAGAATAGGAGGTTGTAGGCCGACATGTTTTTCTTGTTTAAATTACTTAACGGATATATTGACTGCGCTTATTTACTAGTTGGTTCTAATTAATTATTTTATCCAGAAAATGTCCAATTAATCGAATGCAACGTAGTTTTAATAATAATCTGCCAATCCATGTCTCATTTATTACTTTTAGAAGTGCCGTAAAACGACTGACATCATAGACATTATTATAGTCTTTAGTCTTTCTTTTGAGTGTCGTTTACTGTGTATCTCGTGTTTCGATGTTTAGGATTTTGGTATGTATGTAATTAGTTTTAATAATTTATTGTTAATTATTGGTTTGCTATAGTCGAAAGCAGTGTTATCGTGCGGGTCATACGATTTATCAACGACAAACTTTTTAAGTTTGTTTTTCTTTTATTACGTGTAATCATATCCTCCGCATAAAATCCGGAAGATGAATTAGATCGACATATGATATTTTCATATGGAAAAAGAGGATAAACATATAAATACCAGCAGTTGCAAAAATTCTTGAACTATGTCACTTCAAAGTGAGATTGACAAGTCAGTGACAAAATGAGTAATAGAAAACAATTTTCGGGTTTTTTGCATCCACAAGCGAAAAAAATGGTATTAAATCTAATAAAATATTACGAAAATGAAAATTTACCGGCCAATATCCAGGAGAAGGTAGCAAAAGCTCTGGTAATCGGTATAAGGACTGTGTAGAAAATTGTGCATGAAAAAAAGCATAATTTACTACCGAAGAAGGTTAAGAAATGTACACGAAAAAAGCCAAAGACAGAAAACTTAAGTGACAATGTAAAAATGGATGTTCGTAATGCAATTTACGATTTATACACATCAAAAACTAATATAACCCTTCGAGTTTTAAAAGAAGCTTTAGAAAATCGAGGCATATTGGAAATTGGACTAAAATCGTTGTCAAAATTAATAAAAATGTTCGGTTTTCGATATAAAAAGGACTGTAATCGAAGATTTTTATGCGAGTTGCCGCATATAGCAAATCAGCGTATCCAGTTTTTAAAGAAATACACGGAAAATGTTAATTCAAAATTTAGAAACGTGGTATTTTTAGACGAGACTTGGATATTTTCTAATGGAAGTGGTTCGAAATCTTGGCAGGACGAGTCTGTAAAAAATGTCCAGAAAAAAAGGGATGTGGGACGGGAAAACGGTTCATCATTTTGCATGCAGTTCTTCAACAGGATTTCTCCCAGGTGCAAGTTTACTGTTTTCTTCAACATCCAGAAGTATGGACTACCATGATAATATGAACTGTGAACTGTTTGAAAAGTGGTTAAAGAAACAACTGATTCCAAATTTATATGGTCCATCTTTAATCATTCTGGACAATGCATTTTATCATTCAAGAATCTTAAATAAACAACCTACTTCATCCTGGAAGAAAAGTGATATTTATGATTGGCTAATAAAACAAAAACAAAATCCTTTACCCAATATGCTGAAACTAGAACTTCTTTTAGTGGCAAAATCTATTAAAAAACCAACAATATATGCCGTAGATGAAATATTATGGGAAAATCGACATGAGGTTTTACGACTGTCGCCATACCATTGCCAGTTTAACAATAGACTTAATATGGGCTGGGGCAAAATCATATTACGAAAAACACGTGAAAGATGGTCTTACATCAGATGAAGTGCAAATTGTTTGGCAAGATTCATTAAATTATATTACGCCGGAGTACTGGAAGAAATCTGTGGAACGTACGGAGAAATTAATATGGTATTGGTAGAATCGAGAACGAGTTCTAGATGTCGAAATAGCACCAATGATCATTGCGCCATTTGAGCACGACTCAGAAGATGAGGACTTTTTAAGTGATGATGATATTTTTTAGTCTATAATATTAAAAAGTTTCTGAAGGATTATATTAGTCTTTGACGTGTATAAATCATAAATTGCATTATGAATATCCATTTTTGCATTGTAACTTAAGTCTTTTGCCTTTGGATTTTTTTCGTGTACACTTCTTAATCTTCTTCGGAAGTAAATTATGTTTTTTTTCCATGCACAAGTTTCTGTACATTCTTTATACCGATTCTCAGAGCTTTTGTTGCCACTGGCTCCTGGATATTAGCCAATGAACTTTAATTTAAAATTTTTTTTATTAGATTTGACACCATTTTTTTACTTACTTTTTTAGTACATTCGTAATTTTGTAGGCAATTAATAAATAATTATAGAATACTTGTTCCAATTTTAAAGCGTGTGTAAAATAAGTAAATTTTTTTAATAATTATAAGACAAAATTTGATAATAAGAATCGGTAAAATCACTTTACCAGAAACTCGGGGCTAACGAGAAATACAGGCTATATATATATATATATATATATATATATATATATATATATATATAATGTGTTTTCATTCCGGGTGTACATCCGTTCACTACTGTCGTTCTGAAAAGAACAATTTTGCTGACGTTTCGCCAAAATCACATTTGGAATTTTCGAAGCTTTCTTTCTCGCGTCCGAATAGAGACTGAAGTATTGGTGACTGCGACGCTTCCTTTTATACCCCCACTCGGGGCCGAAGGTTATATCTGCGCAGGCGTTGGTCGTTATTTATGTTTTGCGGATGGTGCTGTTGTTGCGCTAATTGCGCTTGAGTTTTTGCGATTTTAGATTTGTCGATTATTGTCTTCCATACTGTTGGTAGTTTTAATGATTCGTCCCTTTTATTCAAATCACCTTGTTTTTCAATTTCTATGGCTTCTCGGATTATTCTGGTCTTATAATGTTCTATATTGGCAATCTCCCTACATCCATCGAAATTTATTTTATGGCCGGTTTCCTAATGATGTAGGAATAAAGCTGAGGTTGTTTGTTTATTTCTGATGCTGAGTTTATGCTCTTCCACTCTTGCTGATATTCGCCTGTTAGTTTGCCCTACGTACAACTTTTCACAGTCCTGGCACGGAATACTGTACACTCCGTGGTTTTCCAGTTTGATTTTATCTTTTGGGTTTCCGAGTAGTTTACCTATAGTTGTTTGTGGCTTGTGTATTGTTTGTATGTTGTGCTTCCTCAGAATTCTTCCGATTCTGTCCGTTGTGCCTTTTACATATGGTAAGACTACTCGTTGCTTTCCCGGTTCATATTTTTTGTTGTTCATTGTTCGGGAAACCTGTGCATTAATAGCTTTCTCTATGGTGCGATTTGTGTAGCCATTTTTCTTTAAAGCACTAGATATTACCTTAAGTTCGTTTTGTGTCGTCTGTGTTTCAGTTAGTCGCACGGATCTAGATATTAGAGTATTTGCCACAGCTTGAATTTGTGCTGGGTGATGATGTGATTTTGCATTTAAATATCTGTCTGTATGTGTTGGTTTTCTATACACGGTGTATTCGAAATGTCCGTTATGCAGTTTTGTGACCAAAACATCTAAAAATGGTAGTTTGTTGTTTTCCTCTAACTCTAGAGTAAATTGTATTCTGGGGTGGATTGAATTTACGTGAGTCAGAAATTTTTCGAGCTCTGTATGACCATGTTGCCATATAATGAATATGTCATGCACATAACCAATCCATAATTTGGGTTTTAAACTTGCTTTCTCAAGAGCTTCTTTCTCGAAGTATATCATAAATAAATTCGCGACACGTAGTGAACGGATGTACACGCGGAATGAAAACACATTGCATTTTTCCATCCGTGAAGGAGTAAAAGTCAACACATATATATATATATATATATATATATATATATATATATATATATAGCCTCTATTTTTCGCATGCATGGCCCTAAATTTTAGACTGAAATTTGAAGAAATCGGATAAGTAGTTTTTTAGCTATGCCGCGAACAGACAGACTGACGGACAGACAGACGGAATTGAGAAAACATGTTTATCCAATGCCACGATTAACCTCTAAGCACAGTCCACTGAGATTTACAGGGTGAGCCAGGTTTTTTTTCATTTGTCTGATGTGATGTATAAAATTTCTCATAAACTGAAGATCATCGAGTCTTCCTGTTGTGAAATTTGTCATCTTCTCTACAATTTGATTCTTGGTTCATCTTTGTCGGTGGCTTAGTTTTAAAATTACAGAGATTTAAAAAAAAAATGTTCTTTTGGTCTTTTCAAACAGAATATTGTTACGAATTATTAGAAACGCTGTCGAAAATGGCAAGGCTCGATTAAATCAGGCACTGGGTATGATTCAAGCAGGAGTATCATACAGGAATGGGGCATATTTCTTTAATAGCACACATTCTGCAATATGCCGCGGGTGGCAACGATTTCCAGCATCTGGTTCTAGCGACTGTATGCATGTAGGAGGACATAGACGAAAAACAAGTGTCGCCATGAACCGATAGTGTAGCATAACAGCCCGAAGAAAAAGAATCGTTAGTGCGCCAGAGATTAATTCCAGATTCCAACAAGCACGTAATATCCAGCTTTCAAATCGGTTTTTTGTGTTTAGAAGTTATAATCAACGGGGAAACATCCTACACAACGGGCCATTCTCTGTGAGACAGAGATTCCTAAGGGACGTGGGAATCGCGAAATCTTCCTCTGGACAGGCTAATCTAATAAGTCGTACGGCGACCAGAAAGTTCCACGGGAGTGCGAACGTCTAGCGTTGTTTCGAAAGAAAGAGTTATACGTCGATAACAGTAGAAGTCTTTATATTGTAGAGCCTAACTCATTTCATCATTTTCTCTTTCAGATGTTCGTCTGTGACTCAGATCTAGACTGCATAGATGGGTCAGATGAAATAAACTGTGACGCTTCGAAGATTCACAACACCACCGACATAAAACAGAAAGTCGATTGCGTGTCCCCAAATAAACACTGTGATAACGATACCAAATGTATTTCGCCTATGCAGATGTGTGATAATAGACAAGGTATGACGAGAAATATATTTGTTTTTATTCAATAAACTTGTGGTAAACTCTGTAATTAATTTTGTCTGATTGTTTACGTAATAGTCCAAGCGACGGTAACAGTATGACAGGGGTCATAAGATACATAAGCTAAATAGATATAAAATGTTATGTAATTTGACAGGTGGGACAACATCAATAGGGGTCAGCGCTATTTTAAGAACCTACAATATATATTTATTTTACTATTTTAGATTGTGCTGATGGTACTGATGAAGGTCACAAATGCAATGAGATGTTTGGAAATAATACGGAAGCTAAAGGATCTTTGGCGTCGAATTGTGAATATCCGAACAGGTATTGATACATTTTTTTTTTAACAATATATTTCACGTTTTATAATTTACTGACGTTATAAAACTTCGCGTGAAAATTGCATTTGCAGTTATGTTTTGCCTACCGTTATCATTTAATTTATAAATATTTGAGTTTGTTTTGGCTTGATTATGTTTATACCTGATACATAATGAATCATAAAATAAGTACTAATTTTAATATTATGTTAAATGTAGAAGATGTAGAAATTTTATTGTTTTATATCCAGAGAATTTACAATTCTCTTCGGACTCATCCTCTTAAAACTGGACATTACATTTACCAATATTACACAATTAATTTAACGGACAGAACAAAGAAGTACAAGTTAGCAAACAATGGGAACACCACCCCATACACCATCCCTCGAGTAACTTTTGGACTAAGGATTTCCTTTGCGTTTAACATAAATGCTTTGACATTCTAGGCTCTAGTTTCCAATGGTATTTTATTGTATATTTGTATACCTCTCTCTAAATAAGATACAATTTTTTCCCTTCAGTGATGAGACTCTTGGCAGATCTATAGCCTGGCAATATCGTGTTTCTTAATTACGTATATCATCTCGAAAGGTGAACCTCATATTGGAAAATCGACTTCTCCTGATAACCTTAAGTATATAAGTAGATACCTGGTATTTATATATAGATTCAATAGGCATCACATTAAAATTTGTATAGAGACTTATAGTACTATATCTAATTGGTAGATTTTACAGGTTTTTTATTGCTCTATTTTGCAGGGTCTCGATCGGTTGAATAATGTTTTTATGAGTGGGATACCACATAGCAGTACGGTATTGCAAGTGACAGTGCATTAAGGAATAATAGACCGATCTAAGTAATTCATTTGGGACATTTTAGCTTAGTCTTTTTAGAATACCAACCGGAGCCAGCAGTTTACCTCTTAATTTTAGCAAATGATTTTTCCAAGAAGGAGTTTTATCAATGTAGAGACCCAAGTACTTAATAGTATTAGAAAATTTTAATGTGCTATTATTTCCAGTTACAATGTGGTTTTGATTTCCAGTTGTATGATTCTTAATAAATATATAGGAGGATTTATTTACATTTAGAGTTAGTTTGTGTGAACAAAGCCATTATTCAATAAGGTTTAGATCATGCCCAATGTTTTCTTTTATACAAGTCGAAGAGTTGTCAAAATATACTAGCACTGTGTCGTCTGCATATAGTTTTATTTATTTCACCTTTTAGTTTTAAGTTGGATATTGAGTTGATATATATTAAGAACAATGTAGGGGCCAAGATAGAGCTCTGAGGCACACCGCAGTCTATATGAAGTTTTGAGCTGACAAAATCATTAACGACAACAAACTGTTCTCTATTTTCCAAATAGCTGGAAAACCACACATGACAGATACCACGTATTCCTACCCAGCTCTAGGTTTCGCAGTAAGATTGCATGGTCGACAGTGTCAAATGCCGTTCGTAAGTCAAGTGACACAATGGCAGCTCTTTTGCTCTGATCAACCTGGGTTTGAATAGCAGATATTAAATCAACAGCACTTCTGATTTTCTTGCACAAATTAGTGAATGGAGGGATTGACTGTGAAATACTACTACAGTCAGTCTCCTTTTTGGTTCCTATCAGAAAAACGAGACAATCACAGCTGTTTTTTGAAAGGTGTCATCGTACTAATTATGAGTTTAATTCATTTTTTGACCGACTAGTATATAATTATAATCGTCACTTTTCGGCATACGACATGTTCAGCCTTACCTCAATACAATTAAAAACGCAGTTGAATGGATTGATTATGTGGTTGTCCTCTATTTTTATATGTTTTGTCTGATACTTGTGTCACCATTCTTTGTTTTGATTGTTTTTATTATTTGACAATATATATATTTTTAGTCTTATTTTACTCTTAATATTATCTTTTTTTTTTCTGCGAACTCGTACCATTTGGAATGTGTTTAGCATTTCCGTAGAGTACGTTTCTGAAGGACCACTTGTCCGATGCATGCATCGGCTACGTCCTTACGTTATTTATATTTAATATTTAGAGTTAAATAATTGCCCTTACACCACAAAACAAGACTGTCCAGATCCCTTGCATATTGAGGCAATCCTCCAGTGTTTGTACTGCACAAAGAAACTTGAGGTCATCTGCATATAGCAAACACTCTGAAATTTAAAACTACGTCATTTATAAAAATCAAAAATAAAACTGGTCCCAGATGAGATCCTTGTACCACCCCCCAGGTGACCCGAATCTCACTTGAAATTGCGCTGCCTAGCATCACGCTGGACACGACCCCCCAAGTAAGACGAAATCCACAACAGGTAACAACCATGAACACCAAAAGATTCTAACTTATTTTAGCTGTAAATAAAACTGGCTCGGGGGGGTTGTTACCCTCCAATTAAAAAAAAGGACCTTATTTTATACTATTTTTATCATTTTAGCTTAAATAAAAGTGGCTCTGGGGTGGTTTTAACCCCCAACCCCTGTTATATACGCCCCTGTATTACTATAAACTCTATCATTGAACTGGGGCTTGTACATTTTATATCTACCCGAACACCTCACTTCAATGTGTTATAGTGTTGTCGGTCGACCAAGTTCTTGAAGTATAATCTTGTCATCTTACGCCAAAGAGCTAAAACTATTAGTTTGTAAATACTCGATGGAATTCATATCTGTGCCTCTAAACAGAACCAATAGAACGAATAATACAACAAAATACAACAAATTTTCAGTATATACATATGTTATAGTATACATGATGTCCAAATTTAAGCAATTTTGTTTGTAATTTATACTTGTTATACTTCTTTGACATTTTTTAGGTTATGTGATAACGATACGAAATGCATCACAGTACAACAGCTGTGTGACAGTCGACCGGATTGTTTGGATGGTTCGGACGAGGGCATGAGGTGTTCGGATCAGATGTGCGATCACAGTTTTATCTGTTCTCATGTCTGTCACAACGCTCCTGACGGTGTGGTCTGCAGTTGCCCGCCCCATTTACATCTTCAGGTAAGTTTTTATGACTTTGTTGGTCTAGGAAGAACGATTTTATTCATATTCAAAATGTTTAGGATTACTGTAATTCTGGGCCGAATTAAATCAATTTCAAACAATACCTCAATTATGGAACCTTTCCCAACAGCTAATTTGTTTTATGGTCATTTCTCGAAAGGCATGGATGTAGACTGTTGAGCCTGGGGATCTTGTCAATATCAATAATATATCGTATAATAATATAAACATTAGTAAGTGTACGATATCTCTGAAAATATTGAGCTTAGAAAAAAATGTTCTTAATAAAATTTATGCAAACATCTGTAAGAACATTTATATCGAAAAATAAATTTCATCCTTATCGAATACAGTTACATCAGGAGCTAATTGATATCGATTTAAGACTAAGAATTAATTTTTGTCTTTGGATACAACAATTAAGTACAAATGCATAATGTTTACAGATGATTGCACTTTTTACCGGAATGGATTTGTAAATAGACATAACTTTCATTACTACTCAGATACCAATCCGCACTGTTTTCGAGTACACAGCCAACAGAAAGAGGCAATCAATGTTTGGGCGGGGATTTTTGGAAATATCATTGGTCCTTTTTTTCTCAACGGAACCTTAAATGGTGCCAGGTACCTAGAATTTTAGATGTTTCTCTCGTTAAGATAAGAGATATGTATTTCTAACAAAATGAAGCACCACCCCACCATTCACGTGCTGTGACTACTCGGCTGAATATTCAATTCAATCAAAAGTGGATAGGAAGGGCAGGACCAATACTTTGGCCTCCGTGATCCCTCGATATGACCACTCTTGATTTGTTTTGTGGGGAATATGTCAAAGATAGAGTTTATACTGAAGAATCAACAACAGTTCAAAATATGCAAGGACGAATTATAAATGCTTTTAGTGCCCTTCGGATGGTTGAAAAAGATGTGTGGGTGCTAAATAGAAACATTTATATTAAAATTAATAATATTGTGCATCGGGTATCTGATGAATGAGCTGTGCAACTTTAAAAAACCATAGGATATTTATTGAGAAAATTGAAATTTGTTTGCTTTTTAATGATGTTCCTTAAAACATGTTTCCTATTTTTAAAGAAAAAAAAACCTCATAGTTGGGTATTTATAATTAGTTTTACATTGGTACAAATTAATAATTTTGACGTGATGCTATTGTCTGAAACCTGGCTCTCTGAGAGATCGGATCTGGACTATTTGAAATTCAAGATTACCTATTTTTTAGGAAGGATCGCTTGGGAAGGTGAGGAAGCGTGGCTGCTTATATAAAAACTAGTTATACAACTGAACAAATTAATTTTGGCTTTAACATTCACCCTTAACTAGAATATTTGGCTTATAAAATTAAAATTGGTAACAAACTATACGTCTTTATTATTTTTACCGACCACCTACCTTGAACTTTAACACACTTTTACCCGACTTTGACAGAATATTTTGCTATCTTTTTCTTATTATTGACGAAATATTTTGTCTAAGCGATTTTAATATAAATTTAATAAATTTGCTCGATCCACTTACATCGTTTTTGAGAATTATAATAAGGAGCAGATTATTGACGAACCTACACGAATAACAGGCACATCTGCTAGTCTAATTGATGCAATCTTTGTTACCAATCAAACACTGATAATAAAATGTGGTGTTATGCCCGCAGATAATATTTCCGATCATAAAGTAATATATTGTGATGTAAACCTGGCCAAGGAACCTGTTATCCCTAGAATAATTCGCTGTCGTTGTTTTAGGAACTTTAATCTGAATAGTTTTCGTGACACTATGTACAGGGTGTTCCAGCGAGGACTGAACAGGGACCTATTTTCGACCTTCCTTGTATTTTGGAAAAATTCAAAATAGCCAATCGATGTATTTTTTCTTGTAGAATCCAAAAATGTCATCGAAAAAATATTTGAACCAGACACAAAAGAGTTACGCTATGCATCAGGTGTTTTTTAAATGGAATGTATCGTTTTTTATACGATTTTTGGAAAGAGTGATTTTTTTTATGTCCGTTCTGATTAAAAGATTTGATTTTGCGATAGCTGTTTATATTACATTTTAATGTTTTACAAACTAAAATTTTAGCTTCACCTGTTTAAAATATACGATAGGTTGGTATAGGTGATCAAGGTAAAATGACGTTTGAATGCTTTGTCAATAAAAATTGACATTATTTTAATTATTGTCGAAGTCTTCACCTAAAAAATATATATTTGACTCTGATCGAAATGAAATACTCTTTGGACGAGAGACTACAGATTGTTATGCTATTTTACAAGTGCCAAGAAAATGGAAGAGAAGCAAGAAGAAGATTTATTGCAAATTTTCATAGAAATATATCCATCAATACAATTCTAAGGATAAAAAACCTATTTGAGGAAAATAAAACTTTACATGATAGAAAAAGAAATTCAATAAAAAATACTTATTAAATAATAAAATAAAACTACTAATAACATAAGTTTTCAATGTGACCGCCGTTTTTCTCGAAACAACATCGATAACCCCTTTGTAGTCTTTCTAAACTTGCTGTTACAATATGATTTTCCTGGTTAAGGCGGTTTATTTCATCGACAATTTTTCCCATGATCTCTTGAATATTTTCGTTTCGTTGTCTGTATACGACGTTCTTCAAATGGCCCCAAAGAAATGTATCCAAAACTGAGAGGTCGGGGCTATTGGGCGGCCAAGCATATGTTCCATTTCGCTCTATCCATTCGTTATGGCGCCGATTTAAAAATTGAACCACATTATGCACGGCATGAGGAGGCGCCCCATCATGTTGCCAAAGTAAATTCTGATATTCTGCCAATGGTAAGTCTTCCAAAAAATTTTCAATTTCGTTTTCTAAAAACTCATAATATCTGTGCCCATTTAAAGTCCCGTTAAAAAATATTGGTCCCAAAATTTTATTGTTTTTTATCCCACACCAAACATGAATAGAATTCCTCCCTTGAAATTTAATAGTCTGGAACTTTTTTGGATTTTCAACGGCCCAGTGGTGACTATTATGTCTGTTGAATACTCCCGATGTTGTGAAAGTAGCTTCGTCGGTCCACACAATATTTTTGAATAAATCAGGGTCTTCGTTTTCTTGCCGAATTACCATTTGAGAAACAAATTGGAAGCGAAGTTCTTTTTGTGCCGGTGTTAGGTGCTGAAGTGGAAGGATAACTTCCTTGAACTTCCCGAACTGCATCCGAAATAGATTTGGTTGGATTAACTTGAAAATAATTTATAATGGCCTGGTCTCGATTTCTTCTTCTTTGTATATTTCTTTTTCTATAATGTAAAGTTTTATTTTCCTCAAATAGGTTTTTTATCCTTAGAATTGTATTGATGGATATATTTCTATGAAAATTTGCAATAAATCTTCTTCTTGCTTCTCTTGCATTTTCTTGGCACTTGTAAAATAGCATAACAATCTGTAGTCTCTCGTCCAAAGAGTATTTCATTTCGATCAGAGTCAAATATATATTTTTTAGGTGAAGACTTCGACAATAATTAAAATAATGTCAATTTTTATTGACAAAGCATTCAAACGTCATTTTACCTTGATCACCTATACCAACCTATCGTATATTTTAAACAGGTGAAGCTAAAATTTTAGTTTGTAAAACATTAAAATGTAATATAAACAGCTATCGCAAAATCAAATCTTTTAATCAAAACGGACATAAAAAAAATCACTCTTTCCAAAAATCGTATAAAAAACGATACATTCCATTTAAAAAACACCTGATGCATAGCGTAACTCTTTTGTTTCTGTTCAAATATTTTTTCGATGATATTTTTGGATTCTACAAGAAAAATTACATCGATTGGCTATTTTGAATTTTTCCAAAATACAAGGAAGGTCGAAAATAGGTCCCTGTTCAGTCCTCGCTGGAACACCCTGTACAGTCTGCCTTGGAATAATATAGATATAAACAAACTATGCTGAGGACTGGAATAGTTATAAACATTTAAGAAATTTTACTTTAGCTACAATTAGGAGGGAGAAAAAAAATATACCTCGATTCCTTGTGTAAGGAGAAAAACTCTAGGAAAAGTTGCCACTTACAACGGCAAACTTTAGATCTTATATGTTTGGGACGTACTTTAATACTTGTAAAAGTATAAATAATATATATTTATAATAATAATATAAATATTTCAGGCCGACCGCACCCATTGTTTGGAAACACACCCCTGCGAAGCCTGGGGTGTGTGTTCCCAGAAATGTATCCCGCGAGGGTCGAGATACAAGTGCACCTGTCTCGAAGGCTACGTGATGCAAGAGGACGGGTTCACTTGCAAGAGCGTGGACAATGGCAGACCCTACGTTACGTTTTCCAACCGCCATGAATTAAGAGGCGTAGATTTGCACACTTTCAGCCAGAAGTCGTTTATTTCCAGTCTGAAGAATACCATCACGTTGGATTTTTACCATTCCAACGGGACCGATATGATTTTTTGGACCGACGTTATCGACGATAAGATTTATAGGGGCACGATTGGCGGAGGATCTCTGGGCAACATCGAAGTTGTCGTGAACGCTGGCTTATCTACGGCGGAAGGTTTGGCTGTGGATTGGATTGGACAGAATTTGTACTGGGTAAGTGTGTTTAAATATTACCTCACGCCAGCCTGCAATACCTGGAACGTCATGGAATTTGAAATTCCATTTGCCAGTTTCTATCAAAATCCCGGAAAACAAAGGTTTAGCCACGGAAAAACGTTCTTCATACTTTTTTTTTAAATTATTGTGTAATTTGTTTCAATAGCATTCCTGTTTATTTATAATATATCGATATACACTATTGTACAAGTGAAGTGCAATTTTTTAAAACTTAACCTTAATTTAAATGTCTATAATTTGTAAACAAAACGAATTCTTTATAAACAGTGTTTTACATTTTGTAGGCTTATGTTTTGTTAATATTTTTGTGGTATGCGTGTTTTAAGAGTTGTTTTTGGTCTGGTATATACGAGGGATAAGACAACAGTAGTTTTTTTTACACGAACGTCGTCAAGGGCGAGAATTTGCAAATCTGAAATTATTTTGATTTTATATGTATGTACTCTGTAAATGGTTCCTTAGGAAAAAACTAATTTCTCAAAATTTTGATATCTCTTTTGTTTCTTTTTTTATTAATTTTACGCATTTTTCTGTCTAAATTAAAAAGTCTATTAAAAAGACTATTCTTTTGATCGTTTTCCAGTATCTATGCAGATCAGATAGAGCTGTTTTATTTAGTTATTTTCAGGTCTACAGGGTACGTCAAAAATACGTGGCATAATAAAGTTAAACTTTTTTAATTGGATTACACTGTATTTTATTGTTTATTTGAATACCCCAATAAAAGTCAGATTTAATTTTAATTAATTAAAGGTTGCCTATACCTAATGACTGCATAACTACACTTGCTGAAAATACGTCAATTATTAAAAAACCATTGGATTTAGATATAACTACAGAACCCTAAATTGTAAGGAAAGCATAATTTCTTAAAATTCATCTTTAATTTAAATGGTTTGCTTGCAAACGCTTTTATACAATTTATAAGCTTATGTTTTATTTTGTTTTTTCTTCAGTTTTTAGTTCAGTTCCATTTATTCAAATCGAATAAATTATTGGTTTAGAATATACCATAAAACATTCAGTATCATGTTTAAATTCATGTTATTGGTGATTGGGACCAAACCGTCGGAATAGAAAGTTAGAAAATGCTATTTTGTAATGGACAAAATTTGCATTGTTTTTTGTTTTCGACAGTCTTAAAACAGTAAGATCTCAATGAGCATGAGCGAGATCTCAATGAGCATGAGCATCGAGTTTGCAACAAGCTGTATAAAGTTTATGTTATTTATATATTTTTTATACAACCAGTATCGAAAAACTAGTGATAAATAACATACATAATTAAAAGACTAACATTTTAAGTTTGAAAAAATGCATTACCATAACTGAGTTAATTAAAATGTTGAAAAACTATTCTGCCTACGGTTATAATATTGGCATGGAATTTAAAATGTTATTAATTACTGTTTTTCAATATACAAAGAATAGTAAAAATGCAATTCGCAAAATTCAGGATAAAAGTGTATTTTCAGAGAATTAAGGAAGGTTCATTTAAAAAAGAAAGTATCGTTCAGTAGTTAGAGACAGACATGTAAGTTGTGCCCCACCCTGTAATTATATATGTTTTGGACACTCGGTAACAAAGATGAAAATATACTCAATTAGGCATAACTTTATTTAAAAAGTGACTAGAATTGGTAATTTGAAAGAAAGAAATTTTTATGTTAAAAAAATTCAGGAGACAAAGTCCAATTTAAGAAAATAAGAAAGATATATAACAGTAAAATTTGAACGCCCCTGAAGTAAAATTGACATTCGGAAAGACAAAATTGCATTTACTTTTTGCAAGACGTCCTTGGAGAAGCCAAAACGATCAAAAGAATAGTCTTTTTAATAAAAATTTTTAATTTATTGAGAAAAATGTTGAAAAAAATGCTTATTATAAGAAAAAAATTAATTAAAAATCATACAAAGCAGATATCAACTAATTGAGAAATTAGTTTTTTTCCTAAGAACCCATTTATTAAATACATAAAAAAAAATTTCAAATTTGCAGCTTTTCGCTCTTGACATAGTTCATCTAAAAAAAACTACTTTTGTCTTATCACTCGTATATACCAGACCAAAGCAACTCTTAAAACACACATACCATAAATATATTAACAAAAACATAAGCCTAGAAAATGTAAAAAACCATTTGCAAACAAACCATTTTGTTTAGATGTAATTTTTTAAAAGCAGCGAGAGTCGATTAATATGGGGAATTTTAAAAAGCTTTTAGGTTTATTAATATCAAGAAGTTGCCAAGAACTTAAAGATCATCACAAAAAAATTAAAAATGTTTTTACTGGCGACTCGAAAACTATTCAAAACGAAATAATTAATTATTAATTGAATGCATTTCTGATTATTTAAATGATCATGTAAAAAATGACATAATGAACACACAGTTTTTTTCTGTGCAAGTGGATGACACCGCTGATATTACGCAAACCTCCCAGTGCTCCATAATTTTAAGATACGTTAATTCAGAAGGTTCAGTAGTCGAGAGATTCTTAGGATTTTATAATGTTAGCTCCGATAGAGCGTCGGGTAATTTATATTCTCTATTGGATCAAACATAAATTAATAGGGCAATGTTACGATAGCGCAAGTGTGATGTCTGGCCATCTCAATGGCCAAATTAAATTACATTTTGTTAGGCTTTTAAGATAAAACATTCATAAGAAATTTATTACCGGTCATTTCTTTTTTTGCTGTGCATGAGTTGCCGAAATTACAATAGAACTATTTATAGCAGCGTTCCTTGGAAAAGCAATAAAAATGATAGATAATGTGTACAGTATATAGTTTTATATAGCTCTATATACTGTAGAATGGGGCAGTTTTTAAATGTTTTGTTTTTCTTTTTAGTATTCGATTAACTAGCGAGAGTTTAACAGTGATATAAAGTGTTTGTTGTTTAGTTATTTTTTTCTACATTTTGCAAAAGTGAAATTTCAAAAGAAACAAATTTTCGTAATTTAAAAAGGTAAGTTCTTCGGATAGATATTACTTTACTTAATATTACCATCCAAATCCGCATCTTACGTTTTGGATTTAATATTAAACATGTGAAAAAAAATTTTTTTTAGCTTGAGATCAAAAAGTGGTTTATTGTTAATTTTATGTCTAGATTAATTTTCTATATTTCAAGTTTTAAAAAATGTATAAAGTAGTTTTACTAATTTACTTATCTAATAAAAATATAATAATTATATTTATTTTTTGGGTCATTTTAAAAACAAAATCTGATGCTAGATTACAATTTTACTTATTATTTATAAAAAATTCCATTTGGTGCGAACTTAATTGGGGATACTATAAAATTATATCTTCGCAGATTCAGAACTATTACATAAACTAAATTTTCTAACTTTAATTACCTTTCAATTTTATTTCCAGATGTCCGATAGAAAAACAAAACGTTTATCTGGAGCTCAATATAAAAAAAGAAAATTAGAAAAGGAAGAAAACAAAAAAAAATTAAGTGGATCTTTGCAAAAATATTTAGTTCCATCAACATCGTCACAGGGTACAGATACAATTGAGGATGAAAATGTAAAGGATGCACATAAAGTAAGCGACCCTGAAGAAAAAAAACACCCTGAATCAAATACAGAAATAGATAATGAAGAAAAGATGCTCTTAACCGATGATAATCCTAACTTAAACGAAGTTATCCCTGAAACTAATGATGATTTTGATGTCAGCGACCCATTCACCTGGCCGGATATTTTACAAAATCAAGTTATTGAGCAAATAGTACAAAACGATTTTCAGCATATAGAAAAAAAATTTCCTTCTGATGAATCGGGAAGGAAATTTTCTTCAACTCAATATTTTCGAATTTTGCCAAATGGTGAAAAAATTAAAAGAGCTTGGTTGGTATACTCTTGTAGAGCAAATAGCATTTTTTGTCTTTGTTGTAAAATATTTTGTAAGGAAGTGTTTAAGTTAAATAGCAAAATGGGGTATTCTGATTGGCGACATCTTTCACATATTTTATCCAAGCATGAATCTTCTGTACATCACTTGCAAGCTAATCAAAAATGGGTTGAGTTAAAAATGTCATTAAATAAAAAATTAACTATTGACAAAGAACGGCAAAATTATTTTGAACTTGAAAGGGAACGCTGGCGCTCTATCTTAAAAAGAGTTATTGCAATTATTCAATTTTTAGCTGGACAATCATTGGCATTTCGTGGAAAAAGTTCCGTCTTATACGAACAAAATAATGGCAATTTTTTAAAAGCTGTTGAAATGGTGGCAAAATTTGACCCAGTGTTATCCGATCATCTAAAAAAAATTACAAAGACCCAAGAATCAAAAAGTAAAATAACTCACTATTTGGGAATTCATTTTCAAAACGAAATAATTACTTTGCTAGCAAAAAATATTTGCCATCATTTTACGACACTCTTAAAAAAATCCAAATATTTTTCCATAATTTTAGATTCTACTCCAGATGCAAGTCATACAGAGCAAATTACATTTGTAGTCAGATATGTAGACTGTAACGAAGAAAATGTTGTCATAAAAGAGTGTTTTTTGGGTTTTTTTCCTATTTTATATACAACTGGGGAAGGGATTTTTAACCTATTGGTTAATGATATTTTGCCTAAGTTTGAATTAGATATTAGGGATATAAGAGGTCAGGGCTATGATAATGGGGCCAATATGTCCGGAAAACATATCGGACTTCAACAAAGGGTAAAAAATGTTAATTCCAGGGCTATATTTGTTCCTTGCACCGCTCACACACTAAATCTAGTAATAAACGATTCCGCTAAAATCTCCCACGAAACAATAAATTTTTTTAACATCGTGCAGGAACTGTATGTATTCTTTTCTTCTTCTCCTTTTCGTTGGGATGTTTTAAAAAAAAATGTTAGTAATTTAAATCTTACATCGGTAAGTGACACCCGATGGGAAAGCAGAGTTAAAGCGCTTAGACCACTTCGGAATCAACTAGGAAATATTTGTAAAGCTTTGGTTGAGCTTTCAGAAGATGTTACAAGAGACTCAAAAACAAAACTAAGTGCCAATTCATTATTAGAAAAAATAAAATCATTTACTTTTATCTGTAGCTTAGTCATATGGTACGAGTTATTAGTTAAAATTGACGTAGTCAGTAAATTATTGCAAAAAATTAATATTGATCTGACTCAGTGTGTCACATCATTAAAACATGTACTTAACTTTATTAACGAAATGCGATCGGACCAAAGTTTTAACACTAATTTCATCCAATTTAGCAAATGAAATTGATGTGGAACCAGATTTTCCAGAAGTTCGTATAAGGCGGAAAAAATCCCAATTTAGTTATGAAAGTACAGACAATGTATTAACTAACGAACGAGAGAAATTTAAAATAAATTTTTATTATACTGTTATTGACCGAGCTAGAATATCAGTAGAAGAAAGGTTTAATTCTCTTTCGTATTGCAGTAATATTTTTAACTTTTTAACACGGTTTCATGATGTGACATCGGATGATTTAAAACAAAAATGCGTTGAACTTGAAATCGCATTAACCGAAGACGAATCGAGGGATATAAGTGGCGTAGAACTATTTGAAGAAATTGTTACATTTAAATCTCTAACAGATCAAATCAAACCTATTGAGATTCTAAAATTTATTTATAGTAATAATTTGGTCTCATCTTTTCCTAATTTATGTATAAGCTTGAGAATTTTTTTAACAATACCAGTAACGGTTGCATCTGGTGAACGGTCATTCTCAAAATTAAAAATAATAAAAAACTATTTAAGATCTTCTATGTCACAGGAAAGGCTTACAAATTTAGGTATAATTGCCATTGAAAATGAAATTTGTGAAAATTTAGACCATAATAAAATAATAGACGAGTTCGCAAGTACAAAAGCCAGAAAAATATTTTTGAAATGAAGAGGTTGTTTTTTTATTGGGACTTGCTTAGTTTTATACTTAGATACAATATAAAAGATACCAATTTTTGTTTGTTTGGCTTTTATATTATTTGATATTTAAATAATTAATAGTTTAAACATTTGTATTTTGTTTTATGTTGTTTATTGTCTGGTGTGGTTTCAACTAATGCCAAAACATTTACCTCAGATTCTTTATTTTTCTTATATCTTTTGAATCTAGGTGTGGTAAAACATCCATATAATTAGATTCTTCTGTATTTTCCATATTTTCGCTTATGTCTTCTTTCAGGATTCTGAAAAACGATAAATTAAAGACGAAAAAAATATATGTACCTTAATAATTCAAATAAAACTAAAACATCAGCAGTATATTTGTTATTGTTTTCTCTTTTTATAAATTCCCCAAACTAACAAAGGCAGCTTTAGAAAACACTTATGACATGGAGAGCCCCAGGGCAAAACCGATATTTGTAAGTTAAAAGTTTATTTCTCTGCTAAAAAAAATTTTAGTGATCGCTTTAATCTCAAGAACTACATGATTTCTTAGGATATATGAGAAAAATGCTTTTGGTTTTGGCAACAAAATGCGTTATGAATGTAAAAATATTGCCCAGTTTTACAAAAGTATATCATAATATAATTTTTCTATTAATAATAGTTAAATCATTATTTGTTAATAAAAATTTACTATTTAATAAATAATTAAGATAATATGAAACAGCTACATATAAAACAAATGTTGCAAGAAAATAGATTAATAAAAAATTTGTTATCTTGGATCGTTTACTGTTTCATTTTTCCAAAATTATATAAATATTAAATAAAGCGTTATGCATGCAAATAAACACAAACATTTTTGAGTGATAATATGCTCTTTTGAAAAAAATTTGTTTTATGAGGAAAATGTAAAATATGGGTATACAACCAAAAATTTAACATTAAAGATACGTTTTTACAAGAACAAATTTTTTTTTTAAATAAAATGGTAAAAAATATTGAATGTTTTACTGATTAAATCAATGACAACATAAAAATTCGTATTATACATGACCCTAATATCACGGTCACAATCAAAACTTTTTGTTACAGTCTTTTAATTTTAGCAAAATTACTTAGGATTCTGTTAAATATATCGCCCTTGCCGTTTTCAAATATTTGGATTTAAAACAAAAATTTTTATAATTTTTTTTATTGTAATTTATGCATGTCCGAAAAAAACTAGTTATTGCCTTTAATTTAGTTATTAGGGGAGATATATTTATGTTTACTGGCATTATAATATATTATATATATATATATAATATATATATATATTATATGAATATATATATATATATATATATATATATATATATAATGAATATATATATATACATATAGCGTTGTATATATATATATATATATATATATATATATATATATATATATATAAATCTATATATCATATTATATATATATATATATTATATATCGATAGATATATATATATATATATATATATATATATATATATATAGACGTCATTAATTGATATATATATTTCATAAATTTACATATTAGATTATATGAGCCTTAAATATATATAATTATGTTCATAAATTTTATGTGGTATATTTTAATGTGTGTAAGTTAAATTTTAATTGGTCCATTATAATATGGTAGTCTTACATAAAATATTATAAACTTTATAAAAATATACGAAATCTATTTTTACCTTAATATATATATAATATTTATATTATACAGTTTACTTGTAAGAGATTTTTTAAATAAAACTTTATATGGATTGGTCAATTATTTCCTATATTGTCGGGGATGGTTATAATATATATATATATAATATATATATATATAAGAGATATATATATATATATATATATATATAATAAACGCAGCAATGAATATAAATAGCTATATATAGCTATACCTGTGCTTAGAAGCAAATGGTGGAATTTTACGTTATAAAATAACCTAGATTTTATTAAAAAGAGAGAATAATAACAATTTTAATAAAAATTAAATACGTTTTGTTTAGTTTATGTCTGATAAAAATACACACCTCAAAAAATGTGTTAATCTTTATATTTCAAAGCTTTTGTGCCAAGATGCGTTTAAATATATATATATATATATATATATATATATATATATATAATATATATATATATATATATATATATATTATATATAATATATATATATATATATATATATATATACTTAACAGGTATATATTTTTATATATATATAATAATATATAATATAAAACTGTATAAAAAGTATATATATATATATATATATATATATATACATATATATATATATATATATTCGATGTATATATATAAATATATATCAATTTTCAGTCCATTATTTAAATTATCATAGATTTTATTTAAAAAATAGGAAAATTAAATAAAAACTTTAACATTCTCGATAAGCCTATGCATTATAATAGACTTAATATATTTTTGGTCCTGAATATGTAAGACATTTCCTCATGAATCACCCTTATAAATTCAGTTTCCAAATTAAATTTAAAAGACAATATTAAATTATTTAGTTTTTTTGATTATAATACATGATGTACAAATGGTTTGTTTTTTTTTCAAATCTTACAAACTTACTGTAAATTTTAGTAAATCTTGTAATTTTTTAGTTATCTATTTTGGACTGATTGGGACAAAAGGATAGAGCGATGTTCCTTAGCCGGTTTGGACAGAAAGATAGTCGTGAGAGTAGACCAGTTCATCAAAGGGGTTGGCCCAACGGCTTAACCTTGGATTATACCATGAGAAGGTAAAAGCAATTACAAGAGGGGTAATATATTTAAGGTCTTGCATGTATGTTTATTTCATAGTTTTATAGTGAAATCCGTGGTACAATTCGAGCCCCTAACTGCTAAATGTTTATACTGCCGCTTTCTGTTGTGTTAAAGCTGATTTTTGAGATTTTTTAAAATATAACATGCGCAATTTTTTTTTAGTTTTGAATCATTATACCTTTTGTATGTCCTTCAAAAAAAATTCAATACACGTGCAATTTGATTGAACAAAAAGATTTCTTTCGCATACTTTGCAATTTCTTTGTTTGAAAATTACGTTTACTGGACGGATTGGAGGACGAACAGCGTCAACAGGGCCAACAAGTGGACTTGGTGATGTTATATCCAGGTAAGATATTAAGTGAGCCTATGAAAGCCAAGTGGTCTAAGTCAAAAAAAGTAACGATAATAATTAAAGTTAAACAGGGGTAAAAAAACAAAATTGTAAAAAAAGGTAAACTTAAACACGGATATATGTTTAAACTATATAATTATTTAAATATACAATACTTTATATTTTGTGAATTAGCCAAACAATTAAAAATATATCTTTTATATTGTTTTATTAGCATTAAACATACATAAAACTATATTTTCTGGTAAAAGTCCCAATATCTTCAAAATACAAACTTTTAAAGAATTCAAAAAGTTCAAAAATATTTTTCTGTTTTTTCTCTTGCTTACAGTCACAGGAAGGCTTTTGAAAATAATGTTCTTGAAATTCATTAATCGACCTTTTTTCTTGTTGGAAGTATCTATTTTATGATATCTTCATTTAGGTCTATAAAAAAAATTTATGGCTGCTTCTTATCAAAATTCATTTTTTTAGCCAATATTGGCAATTATAACTGAAATTTGTAAAAAGAAATCAGTTTATCCATTACTTTGACATAAAAGGTTTTTTGGCTTTGCATTTTTTTATAATGGAATACTTAAAAATTTAGTTTTTTATTATTTTTAATTATCGTTTGGTAGAATGGCCGGAAACCATGAATTTGCAGGGCCGTTCCTAGCCCCTCGGCAGAAATAAAACGGCCGCCCTTTTATAACTAACAAAAATATTTAAGTTCCTACGTATACATTAATATTTATAACAAAAAAATATCTTTAAACAAGCTTATTAACATCAATAATATTGTAAAACATAAGGTAATAATTATTAAACTATAAATAAAACAAAATTTTATTTTATTATGAAATTTTCAAAATTTCATTTTCAATGGCAATTATACCTAAATTTGTAAGCCTTTCCTGTGACATAGAAGATCTTAAATAGTTTTTTATTATTTTTAATTTTGAGAATGACCGTTCACCAGATGCAACCGTTACTGGTATTGTTAAAAAAATTCTCAAGCTTATACATAAATTAGGAAAAGATGAGACTTTATTTCTATAAATAAATTTTAGAATCTCAATAGGTTTGTTTTGATCTGATTTAATGCGATTTCAAGTTCAACGCATTTTTGTTTTAAATCATCCGATGTCACATCATGAAACCGTGTTAAAAAGTTAAAAATATTACTGCAATACGAAAGAGAATTAAACCTTTCTTCTACTGATATTCTAGCTCGGTCAATAACAGTATAATAAAAATTTATTTTAAATTTCTCTCGTTCATTAGTTAATACATTGTCTGTACTTTCATAACTAAATTGGGATTTTTTCCGCCTTATACGAACTTCTGGAAAATCTGGTTCCACATCAATTTCATTTGCTAAATTGGATGAAATTTCTATGTAAGTGTTAAAACTTTGGTCCGATCGCATTTCGTTAATAAAGTTAAGTACATGTTTTAATGATGTGACACACTGAGTCAGATCAATATTAATTTTTTGCAATAATTTACTGACTACGTCAATTTTAACTAATAACTCGTACCATATGACTAAGCTACAGATAAAAGTAAATGATTTTATTTTTTCTAATAATGAATTGGCACTTAGTTTTGTTTTTGAGTCTCTTGTAACATCTTCTGAAAGCTCAACCAAAGCTTTACAAATATTTCCTAGTTGATTCCGAAGTGGTCTAAGCGCTTTAACTCTGCTTTCCCATCGGGTGTCACTTACCGATGTAAGATTTAAATTACTAACATTTTTTTTTAAAACATCCCAACGGAAAGGAGAAGAAGAAAAGAATACATACAGTTCCTGCACGATGTTAAAAAAATTTATTGTTTCGTGGGAGATTTTAGCGGAATCGTTTATTACTAGATTTAGTGTGTGAGCGGTGCAAGGAACAAATATAGCCCTGGAATTAACATTTTTTACCCTTTGTTGAAGTCCGATATGTTTTCCGGACATATTGGCCCCATTATCATAGCCCTGACCTCTTATATCCCTAATATCTAATTCAAACTTAGGCAAAATATCATTAACCAATAGGTTAAAAATCCCTTCCCCAGTTGTATATAAAATAGGAAAAAAACCCAAAAAACACTCTTTTATGACAACATTTTCTTCGTTACAGTCTACATATCTGACTACAAATGTAATTTGCTCTGTATGACTTGCATCTGGAGTAGAATCTAAAATTATGGAAAAATATTTGGATTTTTTTAAGAGTGTCGTAAAATGATGGCAAATATTTTTTGCTAGCAAAGTAATTATTTCGTTTTGAAAATGAATTCCCAAATAGTGAGTTATTTTACTTTTTGATTCTTGGGTCTTTGTAATTTTTTTTAGATGATCGGATAACACTGGGTCAAATTTTGCCACCATTTCAACAGCTTTTAAAAAATTGCCATTATTTTGTTCGTATAAGACGGAACTTTTTCCACGAAATGCCAATGATTGTCCAGCTAAAAATTGAATAATTGCAATAACTCTTTTTAAGAGCGCCAGCGTTCCCTTTCAAGTTCAAAATAATTTTGCCGTTCTTTGTCAATAGTTAATTTTTTATTTAATGACATTTTTAACTCAACCCATTTTTGATTAGCTTGCAAGTGATGTACAGAAGATTCATGCTTGGATAAAATATGTGAAAGATGTCGCCAATCAGAATACCCCATTTTGCTATTTAACTTAAACACTTCCTTACAAAATATTTTACAACAAAGACAAAAAATGCTATTTGCTCTACAAGAGTATACCAACCAAGCTCTTTTAATTTTTTCACCATTTGGCAAAATTCGAAAATATTGAGTTGAAGAAAATTTCCTTCCCGATTCATCAGAAGGAAATTTTTTTCTATATGCTGAAAATCGTTTTGTACTATTTGCTCAATAACTTGATTTTGTAAAATATCCGGCCAGGTGAATGGGTCGCTGACATCAAAATCATCATTAGTTTCAGGGATAACTTCGTTTAAGTTAGGATTATCATCGGTTAAGAGCATCTTTTCTTCATTATCTATTTCTGTATTTGATTCAGGGTGTTTTTTTTCTTCAGGGTCGCTTACTTTATGTGCATCCTTTACATTTTCATCCTCAATTGTATCTGTACCCTGTGACGATGTTGATGGAACTAAATATTTTTGCAAAGATCCACTTAATTTTTTTTTGTTTTCTTCCTTTTCTAATTTTCTTTTTTTATATTGAGCTCCAGATAAACGTTTTGTTTTTCTATCGGACATCTGGAAATAAAATTGAAAGGTAATTAAAGTTAGAAAATTTAGTTTATGTAATAGTTCTGAATCTGCGAAGATATAATTTTATAGTATCCCCAATTAAGTTCGCACCAAATGGAATTTTTTATAAATAATAAGTAAAATTGTAATCTAGCATCAGATTTTGTTTTTAAAATGACCCAAAAAATAAATATAATTATTATATTTTTATTAGATAAGTAAATTAGTAAAACTACTTTATACATTTTTTAAAACTTGAAATATAGAAAATTAATCTAGACATAAAATTAACAATAAACCACTTTTTGATCTCAAGCTAAAAAAAATTTTTTTTCACATGTTTAATATTAAATCCAAAACGTAAGATGCGGATTTGGATGGTAATATTAAGTAAAGTAATATCTATCCGAAGAACTTACCTTTTTAAATTACGAAAATTTGTTTCTTTTGAAATTTCACTTTTGCAAAATGTAGAAAAAAATAACTAAACAACAAACACTTTATATCACTGTTAAACTCTCGCTAGTTAATCGAATACTAAAAAGAAAAACAAAACATTTAAAAACTGCCCCATTCTACAGTATATAGAGCTATATAAAACTATATACTGTACACATACCAATTATGAAGTATAAACAAACATTTTTGCATTGAAAGGCGGCCGCCCTTATCTATCATTTTTATTGCTTTTCCAAGGAACGCTGCTATAAATAGTTCTATTGTAATTTCGGCAACTCATGCATAGCAAAAAAAGAAATGACCGGTAATAAATTTCTTATGAATGTTTTATCTTAAAAGCCTAACAAAATGTAATTTAATTTTTCTTTATTTTGAAAACAAAAATATAGGTATATTTTTGTAATCAAATGGCTAATTTTGTGTTTTTGGCGGGCGGCCCGCGGCCGCCCCAATAATTTGGCCGCCTTTGTGCCGGCACACCGTGCACACCCCTAAAAACGGCCCTGTGAATTTGTGATCTATGATTTCTAAATTTAGTCGATTGTCGGCTAATAGTTTCAGCCGTAGCAAACATTGTTTGAAGTTTCGATTTTGGCCACCCCAGGCGTCGCTGTACGCAATTATGTGCTTTGCTTCTCCAGCATAGTTTAAAAGGTGTTTGCGAATACAAGATCCCATTTCTTGTGCTCCACGGGAAGCTACGGTTTCGTTCCACCATACATAAAAGCTGTCTCTTCTTCATTTAAAAGATGTATACCGAAATTGTAAACATACATTTTTCGTTTATAGTAAGCAATAGAGCAAGTTAACGTTGGAAAACTCAATGCTTTTTCCAAATCGAAAGTAAAGGCATATACATTTCTTTTATTTAGAATATTATAAGCTTTGCTTGTAATGATTCTCTTGCTTTTTGAGCTTTACGCAGGTGTAAGTCATGCTGTATATTTAATTCTTGCTTTTTCTGATCATCCGTTAAAACACTTAGTTTAGCTTTAAACGTGCCACACTTTACACATGTGTCTTTAACTGGTACGTGAAAATGAAGATTAAAATATCGATGAAAAATTTTTCGGTACATGGCTTCCGAAACTGGAGAGGTATTTTCTTCGTCACACTTCTCTTTATAAAGAGTGCACGTTGTGCGAACGTTTAGGTTTGTATCTAAGTACTTTCTGTTAGGGTTATGTTCTCTTGTGTAATGAGACTGGTATGCTGGAAAGCTCTCAATATGATGTTTTACTCCCTCAATTTTTTCATCTGCGGTTTTGTTGCCCGGGGAATGTTTTCCTCGAAGATCTTCTCCTGGCGAGGATGTACGACCGCGTTTTAAGGCTCGCGTCTATAAAGTATTCTTTACATACTTGATGTGATACTTCAGCCGTGTTTATAAAATAGATATATGTTGAAGCCCTTGCGTCTTTCACTCCACTTTTTGGACGATGGATTTTCGGTTAGTGTTGTTTAAAGATACCACACAGGAATGCATTTTGAGTAGAAAAATTGCCCATTTTCCAAAAGTTTGTGAATGCGTGTCTTCGCGATTCTTCGGATATTTTGTCATAGCACTTGTTGCGACAGTTGCAGTTTACATTGGTAAACTGCTTTTTTAAAACCACGTTCTTAGCTACATTAACGTATTCCTGTCCAGAATTCCTTAATCTTTTTCTTCCGACATGTTTTGTTTTGTTAGCTGGTGATTGATTTTGTTGTACGTGCGTTCCAGACAGTAGCACTTCTGGTGTATCCTCGCCACCTGAAAACACAGAGTTTATTATTAAATTTCATAAATAAAACCGCTGCCAATGGAATCACTACTTCCACCATTTAGCCAAAATGGAAAAAAATTACACCCAACTGTAATTTTTAGGAAAAAAAATTGGCTTTTCAAAATTTGTGATTTTAGAGGTGGCTGTAAATGACAAAAAATATTTGCATTCCATTCGTCTCTCAATCCACGATTATTACGAAATTAAAATTTTGACCGTCAAAAACCCCTAAAACGATATTTTTCAGAATATGTCAAAACTCACCCCCACCCTTAGTTTTTTATAAAATTATAAATAGTTTGTAAAATTGAAATCGCTACCCCCGAAAATCCAGAAAACAACATATCACTTGATTTTTTTCATATTTTAATTTTCATCCCCTTTTTCCTTTCACCCTCACCCCTTAGTTTTGACTGAAATATTAAAGAGATGTTATTAATGAAATGTATATACACAGAAACCTAGACCATAACATATTTCAAAGTTATTTCTGAGAATTGCGATTTTTTACAAATTAACCCTCTGTTTCATCCCCTACCCCTAAGCCGATTTTGCCCAAAAACAATCCGAACTGTTCTCGTATGAACCACTCCCTGTATACCAAATTTCAACTCGATACCTCAACTCCTTCGAAAGTTATGGTGTAAACTAACAGACAGACAGAGCGACAGACCGACAGACAGAATTTTTTTTTACCGAAATTATGATTTTTGCACGTTTTGAGACATTTTAAGACGATTGAGCTAATAAAAATTTTTGAAAATTTTTTTGTCGATGCTATACTTCCCCCATTTTGAAGAAATGGTGGAAGTAATAAGTGCCTTATATTTTTTTGTCAATAATTTTGGTTAAGGTGCCTCTGGAATGCTATTGAACAAATAAATTTAAAATAATTAGGCCTAAATTAGCTCCTTATAACACTTCTAAATTTCAATAAAATTGGCCAAAGCGTATTTGCAAAATAACAGTCCCCTGGTAAAACTCTACTATTCCTAGCCCAATGTTTTTATGAACTTATTTCATAAAATCACCTAAAAAATAGGCCCCTCAAATAATAATTGTACTTGATTAGGAATTAACGCTTATACGATTAAAAATTATCGTCCGCTGACGAATGTGTAGACATCATAACTATTGACAATAAAATAAAAAGTAAGGTTATGTTATTTTTTTTATACTTTTTGTTATTTATTTACCTGAACTTGTAGAATCACTTTCATTAGATTCGAATGGCTCATAGTCGGACTCACTCTCTGCAAAGGGGTCAGATTCAGAATCACTAATATTCATTTTTCTGCGAGCTAAATAAACAAATAAAGCATCGACGTGCAACGTTTGACATTCGAACGTTTACTGGGATCACACAAAGTGTTTTCGCGCATAATGGTCTAAGTCAGACTTAGACCACTATGATTTTTACCAGTATCCTAGATTGCATTTTACATTAATATTGGTGGCGACATCTAATGGAGTTATAGTAAAGATAATAGATCAATTTCATAATTTTTGTAGAGGTAGATTTTAATGCAAGCAACACCATAATGTCAAGAACTACACAATTAAAAAAAGTGACTTAGACCAGCTTTCATAGGCTCAAGCAGTGGCGGCTCCTCAATAAGTGCACATGTGCACGTGCACTCCCAAATTTTTTAAACAAACATATTTAAATGTTAATTTTCTTTAAACAATATTATCATAAAATAATAATTTAAAAACCATGCCGTCAAAGAACATGATCCAAAGACCAGACATTAAAATATGCGATGTAAATTGATCGACGAATTTCTTAACTAACTAAGCACTAAACAAAACCAAAGTTTGCAGAATAAATATTTCTGTAGACTTTGACGCTGGACCTGGACGCCTATGCGTACGTATTAAATATCGAAGCGGGCCTTTCATCGGATCCATCCATCCTGCCGCAGCGACTTCGTTCACTGCTCGCCCGAATATTAAATCTAATTGGTGGAAACCTGCCCCCCGCACTCTTTGTTCCCCGCGACAATCAGGCGACGTCCGATAGCTCCCGAGCACCTGAAAGCAGTGCACATTAGAATTAGCGCTTTGCGGTACGATAAGGTTGTTTTCATTTCGCGATTGCAAGAATGACGGAATTATCAAACCTTGATTGCATTAGCGTGCAATATTTAAAGAAAATTAAATTTTCCTCGTTATCTTTAAACGAAAAAATAAAAATTAAAAGTGTCGGTCGTCCAAAACCAAATTTGTTAATTACGAGTGTAACTAAATGCAAAAGTCGTGATTATAAACGAACTTTTAAAATAGAAACTTACGAAAAAACCGAGTGGTTATGCGGGTGTAGTATTAGTAATAGTCTTTACTGTTTTCCGTGTTTATTATTTGAAAGCGGTGAGGCATCAGAATGGACAAAATCCGGGGTTAAAGATTTAGTACATTTATCCGAAAAAATTAAAAAGCATCAAAATTCAAAGTCACATCTATCTGCTAAATTAGGATTTCATTTATTAGGTAAACAAGATATTCGGCAACAATTAAATAGTGAATACCGATTAAGAATTCAAAAACATAATGACGAAGTAAAGAATAATAGGTATGTCTTATCTAAAATTATAAATTGTATTAAATTTTGTGGCGCATTTGAGCTTGCTCTCCGTGGACACGATGAACAACAAGATTCATTAAACCCTGATATATTTAGAGGCCTCATAAATTTTTCTGCCGAATTGGATTTAGCACTGAGGGATCATTTGCAGCAAGCTACCGTGTTTAAAGGCACGTCAAAAGACATTCAAAATGATTTATTAGAATGTATGCTTTCCGTGAGTCAGGCACATATAAAAAAAGAAATTGCCGCTGCAAATTTTTTGTCTGTTATGAGTGACGAAACAAGTGACATTTCGAATATTTTTCAAATGGTTATAGTTTACCGTTATACTTTAGCAAACGGCACCCCCGTTGAACGATTTTGGACATTTGTAAAACCAAATGAACATGATGCTGTTGCCTTAGCTGGCTGCATAGAGGAGGCTCTTAATTATGTTTTAAAAAATTCTGAACAATTGATTTCCCAAAGTTATGACGGAGCAAGTGTCATGAGTGGCGCCCATGGTGGTGTGCAAAAACGTATTAAAGATAAATTTAAATATGCGCATTATATCTATTGTTATGCTCATCAACTAAATTTGATAATGTCGCAGGCAACAAGCATAAATACAAATGTACGCATATTTTTTTCCGATTTGAGTGACCTTACCAATTTTTTTTCGAATTCTCCACAAAGAGTTGCAATATTAGATGAAGTGGTTGGAAATAGGGTTCCTAGAGCATCTGCTACAAGATGGAATTTTAAAATTAGAACAGTTAACACTGTATACGAAAACAGAGACGCACTTTTAGAGTGTATGGAAAAAATACAATCCACATCCAAACAATCTGATACCATTAGAAAGGCGGGTGCTATTTTCAGATTATTGAATGACTCTAAATTTATTTTTTGGTTGACAGTGTTTCATCGTGTAATGCCCCATGTTGATATTTTATATTCACAGCTGCAAAAAAGGGCTACTGATTCCGTTACTGTAAAACGATGTATTACTGAGTTCGAAAAAAATATTCAAAAGGAGAGAGATAACATACATACTATTAGAGAAACCGGGTTAGTAGACATTGATGAAAGTCAAGCTAGAAAAAGAAGGAAGACGGATGAGAGAAATTCTTATGTTTCCACGACTGTGCAAGCTAAAGAAGTGTGTGACACCATAATTGCAGAAATAAAAAGAAGGTTTTCGTTCACAGGCCATTTGGAAATAGCTCACTTATTTTCGGTGGACAATTTTGAAACATATTCAGCAAATTTTCCTATACTACATTTAGATTCAGCAATTCAAAACTTTCCATTTTTAAATAAAAATAAATTAAAGACAGAATTAGAAATAATATACAGAAGAGCAGATTTTAGAGAAGTTTCCGGAGCAGTCCACTTGCTTAAATTTTTAATTGAAAATAATTTGCAAATAGATTTCTCAGAAACATTTTCAGTGTTACAGGCGATTGTTACAATGCCAATGACAACCGCAGAAGCGGAACGTTGTTTTTCCACATTGAATCGCATAAAAACTTTTCTTAGAAGTACAATGGGCCAGAATAGACTGCTCTCGCAATGTTATCTATTGTGAAACAAATGATTCAAGAAATTCCAAATTTTAATGAATTGGTTATTGAAGAATTTGTCTCAAAAAAGGATAGAAGACTTCATTTTCAATACAAAACGTGTTTGTAAAATATAAAAACAATTATTGTTTGGCCAGACCGATGTACTCAGAGAGGTAAGTTACTTAATTCTTAAATTCTTATAAGTTTATTTAATTTGTATGATTTGATAGTCCAATGAAAGTCTTTTGGGCGTGGCACCCAATAAACGTTTCGCTTCCGCCGATTTACCAACGGCACTCATGTTCTATTCTAAGGTTGTGCACCCCCAAGTTATTTAACCACGCGCCGCCACTGGGCTCAGGTATGCTATTTAATTAGAAACCATGATGACTTCCCTAACGTTTTATATTTGGCCTGTTTTTTCTGTAATGCAAAAAAGAGCATAATAAATATTAAACATTTAAACTCATGGTCCATGGCCGTCGTAGGATGTAATTGTACAATATTGTACGGTTTGACTGTTTTAAAGTCTTCTAATAGAGCAACTTCGTGATATTCTATAGATGTATTGCTGTTCAATTTGATTTGATTTGATTATTTGTTATTGGAAACAGACCTAATTGTACTGCAGCAGACCGTCAAGATATTCAAGTGCCATTATTTTTGCTAATGATGGTAGCAACAGCCTTAATTTGCTGATTGAGTGTTTTCTAACCTAACCTAACCTAACCTAACCTAACCTAACCTAACTGGGGGGTCAATATTAGCAGTGATTCCATTATGAATAATTTTAGTAATTCTGAAATGACTGGCATGCACTTTATTTATGAATTAGTAAATGGAAATTCAAAAGAGGCACGCAGAATTTACCAAGACAGACATCCTATCAGAGTAATTCCATGTGCTAAAACATTTAGAACGATATATGCAAGATTAAGTGAAACTGGTTTGTTTTAATAAAAATACAGGGCGTGGGAGACCAGAAACTGTAACAACACCTTAACTAGAAGAAGCTATACTTAATGCGGTCGAAGAAGATCCTTCAAATAGTACCAGAAAGATTGCCCTGCAGTTTCAAGTCAGCCCAAAAACAGTTTGAAAAGTATTAAAAAGAAATCTACTATACCCATATCACATACAGCAGGTTTAAGCTTTACTGCCTCGGGATTTTCACTCAAGATTAATGTTTTGTAGGAGGCAAATTTTTCACGAAATTGTATCATTTATTATCATAATAACCATTTTTGAGCCGACGAAAATCCCCACGTTTTTCGCTGAACGTATAGGTAGGAAAGGCCCACTTTTTTTTTACTACCGATATTAACAGGAATATGTGGTTTATGCACGACGAAGCCTCAGCTCATTTTAGTGTCCTCAGCTCCTTTTGTGTTAAAAATAAGTTTATTTTTTTTCCTAGCCGGGGTTAAAGTTATGTTCGAGAAGTTGTGCCATAATTGGGTTATGTTATGTTTATTGTCACATTATTTAATAAGTTAAGATAATAGTTTTCTTCTTTACTTAGAATAGATTATAAAAAGGGGTGTAATTATCCACACTTTTGTATTTGTATTCTTGTTCTGAATAAATGAATATAATTTAGAGTTTTTATACTAGGTGGGAGCTTTATGCATGTGTGGACTAATATATGTAAAATATCTTTGGGCTAATGACGTTTTAATGTTCGGGAGAGTGCCTGTTTGGGATTTATGTCTGGTGTAATGGTCATGTTGGATGGGTCTAAGGGTGTCTTTTTTCTTGTATTGCCTTAGGGCTATACTTTCAACATATAGTTGTCTTACGTCAAAAATTTTGGATGCTTCAAACAATAAATCAGTTGGGTATAATCGGTTCTTGTTATATATAACTTTTAGTATCCATTTTTGAACATTCTCTAATACTTTAAGACAGTGGCGGCTCGTGAGTATATTGAAGGGTGAGGCTACATGAGGTTAGTTTTGTTTAAATGTGAATAAATTTCCACGTCACCCATGAGGTATTATTCTGCGACGCGTTGATCTTTTTTTTTAATGGAGGTCATCGCCAATAGCCCTACTAAACCATTAAAAACTAAAAAAATAAACTCTAAAAAAAGTAAACAAAACAAGTAAAATATGTACACCTATCACTAAAATATAGCGGTGATTGCGATAATAAAAACATAATTTAGTTTATTAAAACTTAAAATAAATAGTTGTATGAAATAAGATAAAAAAACTACTTTTTGTACATTAAATCTATACGTCTGTCTTTTAAGGTTGCAAATTTATCTATAATTTGGTCGTAAAAGTTTTGGTCTTCACTAAGTTCTGACAGTAATTCCTGCTCTATTGACATCATTGCTAAACCCGAAAGCCGTTCTTGTGTCATTGTGTTTCTTAGGTAGGTTTTGATCCGTCTAAGACATGAAAAATTTCGTTCGGCCAATACACTTGTTGCGGGAATAGTTAAAACTAAATTAAAAAGCTTATATGCTTCCGCAAAAATTGCTTTAAAATCTTTAAATAACAAAGCTAGACTTTTTTCGACATCTAAATTTGAAAATTGTTCATCCCTATACAATACAGAAAGCTCATTCTTTAATCTATCTCTGTCAAAAATGTTTGGATAATTTTTTAATAAATTATTTAATAAGTCGTCTGGAAAGCATTTAACATATTCCGAATATTTTGTGCAATCGACTAAAGCAAAGAAATTTAAATTAATTAAATTTTCAAACCGCGTCCCTAATTGAAGAATTATACAATCTATTATTTCGAAATATAATATTTTATATTTAGTAAAAATATCAAAGTCGCTAGAACATTGCCCTCGACGTGTGTTAGTTGGCAGAATAGTGGCTTTTTTAGCAATATTGAAAAGTTCTTTGAAATGGTCCTCGTTTCTAAATTCAATAATTCGTTGCTTGGCAAGGTTTATTTGCGAAATGCAGTAATTTATATCTAAATGCTTTAACTGTAATATTTGAAACAGTACATCAGTGCAACTAAAAATTTGTTTATAAATATGCGTTAAAAGGCAAAATTCGAAATCATTAAAATGCTTTAGAAATCCTTTTGCACCATTAATAGATTCTGTTCCAGAACTTAAGTCATTAATAATAGTTTCAAATACTATAATTAAATTGTCCCATTCATTAGCCACTAAGTTTAAAATTTTAGACCGTGTATACCATCGCGTTTCTACAGCTCGCGGAATTCTTTTACCTACTATCTGATTAAGCACAAAAGACCGTTTTGGTGATTGGTGGAAATAATTTGGTATTCCTAATAAAGTGGCAAAAAATATACGATTTTGGGTAATCAGTTTTGTTCCCTGTTGTAAAATTAGATTTAATCTGTGGGCGCAACAATGAGTAAACATAGCTAAAGGAGCAATAGATCTAACTTTTGGTTGAAGCCCATTTATTTCACCTGCCATAACACTAGCCCCATCGTAACACTGCGCGACCAATTTATTTTTAAAGTCATAAGGCTCTAAGCTGTTTTGTATTAAATGAAAAAGGCTCTCTGCTGTTCTATTATCGCTAACGTCAAAAAATCCTAAAAATCTTTCTTTTAAAGATCCGTTGGTCACATACCTAACTGTTATCGAACACTGTGATTTTTCTGTTATATCAGTACTATCATCCGCAATTACGCCAAAAAAACAACAATCGGTGTCATTGATTTCTTTTTTTATATATTCTTGAATATAGTCATGTATGCAACCAATTAGTTCATTTTGTATAGTCTTAGATTGTCCCGTAAAAATATTACTAAATTTAGCACAATGTTCAGTAAGTTCGGCATTTCTTTTTATTAAGCATGCAAATATTTCCTTAAAATTGCCACGGTTAAAAGAATCTGTTGTTTCATTATGACCTCGAAATGCCAAGTCCTGTTTACCCAAAGTAATAGTAACATCAATTAAATAATTTAATAATAAACAAAAATTTTATTAAGACTTGCATTTTCTTGTAGTGCATCCGCAATAGTCGCCCTATTTTGCTCCAGTCTTGTAAGTGCTACCGAATTTTTAATATGCTCTCTTGAACTTTCATGCGATTTTACTGCTCGTGAAAAATTTTTTAAATCCGAATATCCGCCCCCTGAACTCCAATTATTTTTGACGCAACCTAATAAAATACAAGGCCAACAATATAAGCTTTCTTTATAAATACTTCCGCATAGCCACCTATAAGTTTCGTACCAAGATATTTGAAAAGTTCTTGAATATTTTTTACCTTGCCTCTCGTTAAATATTGCTAAAATTTTCGGCGTCGGACGGCTACCTAATATCTGTTTCTTTTCAGTTTCGCTTCTTCTTAAAAAAGGCGTTTCAATTAATGAAGCAATAATGTCGTGAATAGGATTCATTTCAAAAGCAAAAAGCAAATACAAAAAATGGAACGGTCCAACTTACCAAATCAAAACAAAACAAAAACTTACTCACGCGTATTTATTCACCTTAAAAGACAGAACGCCCTCAATCAGCGATTATCGCAATCTATTTCCTATTTCTTTCTCAGCCGCACGCACCACGTAAAAAGAAGCCGTTGGAATATTTCGCTAGTCATGTGATTTAAATAACCAATAAAAGCATATCCAAGCTACAGATTTATCGCCTCAAGAATGCAATAGAAAACGCGTGCATCGGCAATCGCCATCCCGCTTTGTCGTAATCAGGTGACTCGCCGGCATCGGCACCGGCCGTTGATAAATAGTCAGAAGTCGAAACTTTCCAAGCTAAAATTATTTCGCCTCATTCGAGAGCACTTTCTTTAGGAATGGGTTTGCACGGATTGCACTGTCGGTTTTTTGATGTGGTCAGAATTTATTTTCTAAAATATTTATTATGGGATTATATTTTGTTTTTTTTTTTAATGTTATTATGTTGTAAAACTGTTAAAAAGTATATTTCTAATTGGTAATAGATAAAAAGTTATATAAAAAAATTCTCTTTTCCTTTATTTTGGGGGTGAGGCGCGGCCTCAGAGGCCTACCCTGACGAGCCGCCACTGCTTTAAGATGAACGTCAAGTACACCACCCCAAACTATTACGCCATATGTCAAATGTGGCTGCACAAGTGATAGATGAAGTGTTTTTAGATATGGAATTTCAAAATATTTTTTTAAACTTGCGTATTAAACATCTTAGTCTATTGCTGATATAGTTGGTATGCTCATTCTACTTCAAATGAGAATCTAGTATGACGCCCAAGTATTTTATTTTAGGCTTGGATGTTATAGAGATAGTAGTATTTGCATTTATTTCTATAGAGATTTCATTATAGTTTGGAAGAGAGTCGCGGTAACTACCATAGGGCATGAAATAAGTTTTCTCATAATGAATGGTAAGAACATGGTTATTGAACCATTGAAATATTTTTGAAAGATCAATTTTCACAATTTTTTTAAGCGCCCTCCAGCTCCAGTTCCCATGAAGAGTCGATGTTGAACACATTATTCATATAAAGTATGAACAATATCGGGCCCAAAACAGTCCCCTGTGGAACACCGTATTCAACTTTAGCCTCTGTACTTGTACTTGCACCAATTTTTACGCTTTGGGTGCAGTCATACACATAGCTTTTAAACAGTTCTAAAGCTGTGCCTCGTATACCAGAATTCTCAAGGATACCTATCAATTTTTTATGATCCACTGTGTAGAATGCCTTGGCTAGGTCAACAAAAACATCCAACACTTTTTCTCCACCATCTAATGAATCATTTATAGTTCTTGTGAGTTTGACCAAGGCATCTTCAGTTGAAAGATTATCTTGAAACCCAAATTGACTTTCAGATAGAACCCCGTATTTTTTTTAAAAATTGAAAAGCCTATTTTTTATGATTTTCTCTATAATTTTGCTGGTGGTATTAAGTAGTGAGATTGGTCTATAGTTTGAAGGTGTAGTTTTATTTCCAGTTTTGTATACAGGTGTAATAATTGCTCTTTTTTGGGTTTTGGGAAAAGTTCCTGTTTCAAAATATTTGTTAATTGTGTGGGCAAGTGGTGCTGATATAAAATCTTTAAGGTCTTTGAATGTTTCATTTTTGATACCGTCGATTTGTTTTACTTCGTTAGTATTTGTAGGCGTTAAAAATATACTGTGCTGATTTATAGGCTTGGGGTATATAAGGTCATTGTTTAAAATGATTTCTTTTGCTATAGTTTTTCCGACGCTACTAAAATATTTATTAAAGCATTCAGCTATTTCAGATTCTTTATATAAAGTTTTATCTTCATTTCTAATTTCGCAAATTGAATCTTTTTTTATTTGATTTTTATTAAGAATATTTTTTACATTTTTCCATAGTTTATCGGATTTTTTAAGATTTTTGTCCATTTTAGATTTGTAATATCTAATGTAAGCCTCATCGAGAATTTTAAGGCCATTATAAATTATTTTCAAGTTAATCCAACCAAATCTATTTCGGATGCAGTTCGGGAAGTTCAGTACGGTGGCGGTGTAAGGCGCAGAAGAGTTACCCGAGGGACTGTTCACAGGACTCTGAAAATTCATAAATTTAGGCCTTTTCGTATCCTTCCACTTCAGCACCTAACACCGGCACAAAAACAACTTCGCTTCCAATTTGTTTCTCAAATGGTAATTCGGCAAGAAAACGAAGAGCCTGATTTATTCAAAAATATTGTGTGGACCGACGAAGCTACTTTTACAACATCGGGAGTATTCACCAGACATAATAGTCACCACTGGGCCGTTGAAAATCCAAAAAAGTTCCAGACTATTAAATTTCAAGGGAGGAATTCTATTCATGTTTGGTGTGGGATAAAAAACAATAAAATTTTGGGACCAATATTTTTTAACAGGACTTTAAATGGGCACAGATATTATGAGTTTTTAGAAAACGAAATTGAAAATTTTTTGGAAGACTTGGATTTTTTGGACAGACCATTGGCAGAATATCAGAATTTAATATGGCAACATGATGCCGTGCATGATGTGGTTCAATTTTTAAATCGGCGCCATAACGAATGGATAGGGCGAAATGGAACATATGCTTGGCCGCCCAATAGCCCCGACCTCTCAGTTTTGGATACATTTCTTTGGGATCATTTGAAGAACGTCGTATACAGACAACGAAAAAAAATATTCAAGAGTTCATGGGAAAAATTGTCCATGAAATAAACCGCCTTAACCAGGAAAATCATATTGTAACAGCAAGTTTAGAAAGGCTACAAAGGGGTTATCGATGTTGTTTCGAGAAAAACGGCGGTCACATTGAAAACTTATGTTATTAGTAGTTTTATTTTATTATTTAATAATTATTTTTTATTGAATTTCTTTTTCTATCATGTAAAGTTTTATTTTCCTCAAATAGGTTTTTTATCCTTAGAATTGTATTGATGGATATATTTCTATGAAAATTTGCAATAAATCTTCTTGCTTCTCTTGCATTTTCTTGGCACTTGTAAAATAGCATAACAATCTGTAGGTTCTCGTCCAAAGAGTATTTCATTTCGATCAGAGAAATATATATTTTTTAGGTGAAGACTTCGACAATAATTAAAATAATGTCAATTTTTATTGACAAAGCATTCAAACGTCATTTTACCTTGATCACCTCTACCAACCTATCGTATATTTTAAACAGGTGAAGCTAAAATTTTAGTTTGTAAAATATTAAAATGTAATATAAACAGCTATCGCAAAATCAAATCTTTTAATCAGAACGGACATAAAAAAAATCACTCTTTCCAAAAATCGTATAAAAAACGATACATTCCATTTAAAAAACATCTGATGCATAGCGTAACTCTTTTGTTTCTGGTTCAAATATTTTTTCGATGACATTTTTGGATTCTACAAGAAAAAATACATCGATTGGCTATTTTGAATTTTTCCAAAATACAAGGAAGGTCGAAAATAGGTCTCTGTTCAGTCCTCGCTGGAACACCCTGTACATGGATAATTTTTAAAGTGGTTTAAAGTCATTTCTATTTTTTTTATCGAAAATGAGGTACTTAAACTGAAAAAACTATGAAATCTGCAAAGAGAGCCAGTGGCGTACTATTTTTCTCAATAATAATGTTTACGGTGCCCCTTGAGATGCCACTGGACTCAATGACTTCAATGTAGGTAGGGCTGAATTAGCGCCTTAGTACTAAAAATGACTGCCAAATTTCAACCATTCTTAAAATGACCTAAAGAAATCACCTCCTGGAGTTAGGCAACACCCTGTATATATGTTTCCTATACAGCTTTTGTAATTTTATATTTGGAATTTAGGTCCGTAAATAAATATAATTAAAAAAAAAAACACTTTTTTCTTAACCATGCTACTTCGATAAGAATCAGTTCATGAAATTTTCTTTTTTTTTTTCAGAGAACACTAACCCAGCCATTTGACATTAAAATAATGCACCCTAGTAGACAACCTCCCGGTGTTAACCCGTGTGGAAATGATAACGGAGGATGTTCTCATTTGTGCTTGATTCATCTTAACAATACATATAAATGTGACTGCCCGCATATATCCAGGTAAGCAACAATTCACTTTATTGGGTAAACAGTAAATCAGTCTTTCTACTGAATCCTTTGAAATATATTTTAAATACATACGAACATTATGCCACCTACCTTCTGAAAATAATAGCTTAATCCTGCTTATTAATGCAATATCAGGCACACCGAACCTCTAACGAATAGCCAAGTTTTTAGCTGGCAGCTCTATTATTCAACCCCATTCAAGACTCAAATTAACACCACTGCCATTTAATTTATATTTAGAGAAAAATAATAACCTTCATAGGTCTGGTTTTACCTGCATTGGGTTTGCCTATCCAAATACACTTGAATGACCTTGGTACTCATACCCAGTTGGTTAGAAATCTCAGCTGTTTTGGAATTGTCATGATTCACACATAATCTTACACAGATGACATTATAACGTAAACTCTGGTGTTATAAAACCCACGTTATAAAGAGTTCTTACGTAAGTGCAATAATAAAAGTTTGCACTTACGACCCGTTGGCTAGCTTATACGGTAGTTCGGCTTTGGGGGAGTTCAAAATTTTCAATCCTTTTCCTTGGTGTATGAAGGAGGCAAGTGAAAATTATAAATATGAAAGAAGGGCGCCAACACACGTAAAACAGAACTTACTGCACCGCCTTCATACACCCCTTACCCGTGTGTTCGTAAAGGTACTGAAACAACCAGTAAAACACTATTTAATATTATGATTTGCTTTATTTAAAAAAAAAACCTGTTTATGAGAGAATGTAGTTTAAATTGTTTATAAATAGAAATATGTGTGGTAATTTGAAAAAGATAAATTGATCAATAAAAGGTACTACTGTAATATAAAGCTTTTTTAAAAATCTCACCAACTGGCAGGAAAACTGGAGTTACTGGGGCCTGGTTGTTGGGCTAGAGGTAAAATTCCAACACCTCTTCGGTAAAGAGGGGGCTCTTTCTTAATGTAGAATTACTGCTTCTACTTCAAAGGTAATCCCAACCTTTAGGGTTATTTGCTTCAACCAATTGTTTCTCGTGAAAAGAACCTCACAATCATGTGGGTGCAAAAATGTTCAAAATGCTTTAAAGGCTATAAAAAGCAAACGTGCGCTAAGATGCAAGGTTTTAATAGCAATGTGCTATGTGCTAATAAGTTCAATGTGCACTAAAATGTGCTATTTGCTATGTGGCCGCTGAGCTGTAAAAAAGAGAAAAAATCCATTGTAACCTATTGTTTAAATTAAAATTAAATGAAAGAACCTTGCTAAATAAATTAAAATAATAATTACCTGGCTGTTATTTGACCACTGTTTAACACAAAATTTAAAATAACTGTAAAACAGGACCAGCCCTTTTAAAGGTAGTCAAAACGAAATAGCTCGAACTCGTTCCAAGACGATTTTCAGCTAAGGTTTAGTAAGAAAAAAAGGTTTAAAAAAAAAGGTAGGAATTTGGCCAAAAAACTAAACTGTTGAAAGTGCCCCATGCAAAACTTGATTTTAATGTCCCTATATTTTGTCTCTTTCCCCCTTATTTATTTGACAAAAATAAAAGATTTTTAAAAAGATAGGCAACTCAGAATACATCATTTATTACAATAAATCTTAATATACATTCAATTTAAATATTTATTTTTGAATAATTTATGTTGTTGTCTTTTAATATTTTCCTCTAATCTTTACGTAAGCCTCGTCCTAAATAATTAAATCTTTAAAATGTTAGGTTTTTATAAAAATGAAAGTAAAGTGGTCGGACGGAATCGTATGGCTTTTAGTCATTCATGGAAAAGGCCAAAGCAAGGATTTTAGCGTCGCCGCACACAGTAAAACGTCAAACTTTGTTGTCACTTAACCCAATTTATAAAACGAAAATAAACAAGGCTTTTTAAACCAACCATTTGGAGAACTACTTAAATAAATAACACAAACCCTTGTTTAATGAACCCCTGACATGTGTTTACCGGACATTTAACAATATAGGTAACATCTTAAACTACGTTCTATCAAAAGGACAAATCATTTAATGAACTGAACGAGATTTAAAAGGCGACAAACGAAATCGGAGGTATATACCAAATGTTTCTAATTTATGTAGCGTTACCAGGCTACAATGGAAATATTGGAAATATCTTGTTTAGTTTGTATCACAACAACTCATACCCAACTAGGTTTTTTATAACGGATTTGTTTCTGATCAAAATTATGTCAAGGTAAGATAATAGAAAAACTATAGGTGAATGAACATCTAATAATGATATTCTTATAAAAATATGGCCCTTTTATATGTGGGCATTAAAGAAAGCTTCAACAACCAGACCCTCAGCATCTGTAAATATAAAACATAACATGTATATAATATACCAAGCTGTCAGTCATACAATATTAAGTACTTATAATAATGAAAATAGTCAAAGAATCTGAATAACTTCCAAAAACTTAGTTCCTGACATCTTGGTAAATGACAAAATATAATTAGCAAAATCATAATTAGTTACCGTAAAAGTGTAACGTTACAACATGAGGAAGAACCAAGAAGATATAAAAAATGAACTTATAGAAGATATGAGGAGGCACCAAGAAGACGTAAAACAAAAAATACAAGAAATGGAAAAGAATCAAGAAGAAATCGCTAGAAAAACTTTGCTTGAACTGACACTAACCAAGGAAGATCTAAGAGAGGAAATGGGACAAATAGAGAAGAAAGTGCAAAAGCAAGTTGAGGAGGTTCATAGCCAAAATGCAGCAAGAAGTCCAAAGTCTACGTTCCCAGGTGCAGAAATTTGTAAACCAAAGTGGTTATTGGCAAGTTAAGCTTAATCCAACGGATAAAGATTTATGCCTTTTGGATTATGCAACGCCCCAGCGACTCTTGAACGTTTAATGGAACTGACATTACATGGAATGGCGTGGGAAACATGCCTAATATATTTAGATGGCATCATTGTTCTTGGATAAATATTTGAAAAATAATGAAGCTGTTTTTCAGAAACTGAGAATGGCTGGCTTATGTTATTACCGAACATGGAGTAAAACCCGATCTAGAGAAGACTGAAGCCATTTAAAATTGGCCAATACCGAATGACAGACATGAACTAAGGAGTTTTCTGGGACTTTGTACATACTACAGACGATTCATAAAAGGTTTTGCTAATATCGCTAGAGTTACTGAAAGCAATTACAGCTATGTATGAACCGAAGAATGTGGAGAAGCATTGAATAGCTTGAAGAAAGCCTTGTGTAGTCCCCTAGTGTTGTCATATCCTGAGCCATCCCAGATGTTTATTCTTGGCCCAGATGCAAGCAATGGCGCTATTGGGGATATTTTGTCACAAGTACACAATGGCGAAGAAAAAGTAATAGCCTATTTCAGCAAGGTTCTTTCTAAACCTGAACGCAACTATTGTGTGACAGGGAAAGAACTACTGGCTATTGTTAAAACACTGGAGCACTTTCATAAGTACTTGTACGGACAAAAATTCCTTTTAAGGATGGACCATACATCACTCAAATGGTTGCTACAATTTAAGAATCCCGAAAGATAAATAGCCAGGTGGTTGCAGGGCCAACAAGGAATATGACTTTAAAGTTAACCATCGCAAAGGGTTAAACCATAAAAATGCTGGTGCTTTATGAAGAAAACCATGTCCAGAAAGTTGTAAACATTGCAGCAGACACGAGGAAAGAGAAGATCCTGACGATTTTCATTGCCGAAGAACAGCACTTCAAAGCTCTTAAGAGTGGGCCCCAAAAATTGTATTCAAAGATCAGCAAGAAGACCCCAATAATTAAGCTGAAATTAGAAAATTCACCCAGACCTTGTTATCAAGAAATTGCAGCTAAATTTCAGAAATTTAAAGGATACTGGGCTATTTGGTGATAAAAGACGGTCTGTTAAAAAGAATATCAAACTATTTTGCTCTCAAAGAGAATTCCTGATGTTTAACAAGCCATACACAACGATGTCGGCGGAGGACATTTTGGAGTTATGAAGACTTTTGAAAAAGTTCAAGAAAGGTTTTATTGGTTAGGAAGTCGTACAGATGTGAAAGATTCATGCCGAACCTGCGAGGACTGCGCCGCCAGTAAAGGACCCCAAACTCGTACTCATCAAGGAGTCACAACTGTTGCCGACATACTATTTCAAGAATGGATTTGCCGATATGGAATTCCAAGGGAAATACACTCCGACCAAGGCAGGAACTTTGAATCTGATATATAAGCCTGTGCAGCCTATTAGGAATTCATAAGACAAGATCAACACCTCTTCATCCGCGGTCAGTTAGAATGGTTGAAAGACTTAATAGAACTTTGGAGAACTACCTGAAAATCCAAGTTAATGAACAACAAAATGACTGGGATAAATGTATTCAACCATTTTTACTGGCCTATCGCTGGGCAGTTCATGAATCCACTGGAGAAACACCTGCCAGTGTAATATTTGCATTTGATTTACAGCTTCCAGTCGACTTCTTGATTGGTCGCTCTTTTTACAATAAGATATCTACTACGGACTATACCAGCCAGGTTAGCAAGCGCCTCAGAGAAATCCATGAAGAGGTCCGCCATAAATTACAGATAGCAAGCGCTAGAATGAAGTAAAGTTTTAATCTAGGAGCTAATCACACTTGATCTACAGTCGGTGAAAAAGTTTGGTTATACAATCCAAAAAGAACTAAGGGACGCTCGCCGAAGTTGCAGAAGTCATATGGGAAGGTCCGTATCGTATGGTGACCCGACTGAATAACTTGGTATACCGAATTCAGAACAGTCCTCATACAAAAATGAAAGTGGTACACCTCCATCGACTAGCCCGTCACCAAGATACTGAAGATGTCTGATCGGGACGATCAACTCTTCAGTTATAGGTTTATTAAATTTTAGGTGAATTTATTTATTATTTGTTATTTTAATGAAGGACGTACACTTACCTTAATTTTTATCCATGTAACGACTGTGCTAGTGTCAAAAATCGTTCTCGAATGTTCTGTTCTGTTTTGGGTTAATTCTCTTCGCCCTGTAGTATTAAAATTATTCTAGAATTTTCTAGATCATTCCATTTTTTTTCTAAAGGTCATATAAGCGCGCCGCGAGGTCACATTTTGATTCAATTTAGTTTGAGATTTCAAAGTGTAAACAAGTAGACAGTGACAGTTTTAGATTACCTTAGTTATGAGTGTTAGGTATAATCAGTCTTGATCTGTACTACCTGTAACCTGTGTTTTGAATAAAAAGGAGTACATTCAGAAATTACGTGTTTGGTTACTGGCCAATCCGGAACGATACTATATAATAATAATAATAATAATAATAATAACGTTTATTATTTACCACATGTATACATATATAAAAACAAAATTAAAAATCACAAAGGTAAGGCAAATAAAAGCACGCATTTCAGACTTCTGAAGTCCAGATTCTGTTCTACCAATGCGGCTACAAACTAATATTAAGACATTTTGGCAAGTAGCTCGTTAATAAAAATACAACATTAAATGCTACAATATTAAAAAATGAAGACACGAAAGGAAAGAAGGGAGAAAGAAAAGGAAAGAAGAACAAGAAGGAAGAGTAGTAAGGCTGAGAGTAATTTAAATGCTATTGAGAATTAAGTAACTGAGTAGTAATGTTTCTTTTAAAACTTTGTAATGACGTAGAAATTTGCAATAAATCTGGAGGCAATGAATTTATATTTAAAGCAATGTTATAGGAGGAGCATCTCTTAAATATTTCAGTTTTATGGCGCGGAATCGATAAGGTATTCCTGCGTAAATTCAAATGATGTACGTTCATGCGAAAAGTGATTCTGTTATATGGATACGTCGGTTATACATATTTAGCCATGAAATTTGATGAATCACAGAGCTCCTTTTTAGTGGATTGATCAAAGTAGTGTCTATGAGGAAACAATGATTTCAGAGAGCAGTATGTTTTTTTTAGAATGTGAGAAATATGAGAACTAAATCGAAGATGTGAATCTCAAACAAGACCTAAACTTTTTGCGCTTTCAACTACATTTAAACATTGATTTTCTATGCTTATAGCCATATCTGGCTTTATTTCATTAAGAATATTTTTATTACCAAATAAGAGAACAACCGACTTAGACGGATTCAAATTTAGCATGTGTTTAGAGGATATTTTAAGCAATTGGTCTAAATCGAAGTTAATTTTAATAATGGCTTGATTATAGTCATAAAAGATAAATATAGCAGATGGGTACTGACAGTATTTAAAATGTGTATGGAAAGTGCATGTATAGATACTAAATAAAAGAGGTCCTAAAATACTGCCTTGAGGAACCCCAGAATCGACTTTAAGAAAATCTGAATAATTTTGATCAATTTTTACACGTTGAAATCTATTGGAGAGAAATGATTTAATAATGTTTCACGCATTTACCGAAAACCCTATATAGTGTAACATAGAAATTCATATTTTATGATTTAAAAAATCGAATGCTTTACTAAAACCCATTAATCCATCCAATTAATGCTGTGATTTCGTTATTGTCTCGAGCGGAAAAGATATCGTCAGTAACATCCGCCATTGCCGTCGCGCAACTATGTTTAGGGCGAAATTCGGCTTGTTTCGTTGGTAAAATATTATTTAGATTAACATGTATGCGTATTTGAGTTTCCAGCACTCTTTCTAAAATTTTGGAAAACGTTGGAAGTATGCTTATTGAACGAAATTGTGTTAAATCCTTCGGAGAACTAACTTTGGGAAGGAGTGTGACAATAGCTTTTTTCCAAATGTCAGGAAAATATTCATGATGAATACATTTATTAACAATGTGTGTTATAACACCAATAATATGAGGGCAGCACAGGGATATTAAAGTTATATTAATATCATCTGTGCCCGCAGCTTTACTTTTAATTTTCATTATAATTTGAAGAATTTCATTGTCCGTTAAAGTATTAAAAGTTAACAAGGAATTCAGATTATTTTTAGGGTTATTTAAGTAAAAATTTAGTAGATCCTTATTTACCGAATTATTTGTTTTGGTTGAATTTATAAAAAATGAATTAAATTTGTTTGTATCTTTAAAAACCTGCTGAATTTCCTTTGTATTTACTGGCCTCAGTTTATTAAGCTCTTTCCACTTACCTTTTATGGAACTATTTTGAAAGGTATGCCTATAATAAGCATTTTTCTCTAATGTAATTGATTTATTTGTTAAATTCCTTAACTGTTTATAGTAATCCCATTTGCTAGGCAGTTTACTAGATTTAAAATCACGAAAGGCTTTATCTCTTAATTTCTGCATGCGTTTAATATTTTCTGTGATCCATGGCTGGAGAGGTTTATTGCGTTCATTAAGGTGCTTAATAGGTGCATGCTTATTAAATAAGGCCAATATACTATTATTTAAAAAGTTTATCTTTTCGTCAATATTTTCAATATTATATATCTGATTAAATGTTACTGCTTCCAGGTCCCTTTGAAACAAATTTATATCAATATTTTTTAGGGATCTATATAGTATTTTATTAGGTGGTTTAGGGTCGCAAGAATAGTTAATCTGATAGAAAACTGAGCAATGGTCAGAAAACTGGCAATCAACAACACCTTTATTCATAACTTTATCGCAATTCGTGAAAATAAAATCAATTAAAGACAGTGGCGGCTCGTGAGTATATTGAAGGGTAAGGCTACATGAGGTTAATTTTGTTTAAATTTGAATAAATTTCCACGTCACCCATGAGGTATTATTCTGCGACGCTTTGAACTTTTTTTTTAATGGAGGTCATCGCCAATAGCCCTACTAAACCATTAAAAACTAAAAAAATAAACTCTAAAAAAAGTAAATAAAAAGTAAACAAAACAAGTAAAATATGTACACCTATCACTAAAATATAGCGGTGATTGCGATAATAAAAACATAATTTAGTTTATTAAAACTTAAAATAAATAGTTGTATGAAATAAGATAAAAAAACTACTTTTTGTACATTAAATCTATACGTCTGTCTTTTAAGGTTGCAAATTTATCTTTAATTTGGTCGTAAAAGTTTTGGTCTTCACTAAGTTCTGACAGTAATTCCTGCTCTATTGACATCATTGCTAAACCCGAAAGTCGTTCTTGTGTCATTGTGTTTCTTAGGTAGGTTTTGATCCGTTTAAGACATGAAAAATTTCGTTCGGCCGATACACTTGTTGCGGGAATAGTTAAAACTAAATTAAAAAGCTTATATGCTTCCGCAAAAATTGCTTTAAAATCTTTAAATAACAAAGCTAGACTTTTTCCGACATCTAAATTTGAAAATTGTTCATCCCTATACAATACAGAAAGCTCATTCTTTAATCTATCTCTGTCAAAAATGTTTGGATAATTTTTTAATAAATTATTTAATAAGTCGTCTGGAAAGCATTTAACATATTCCGAATATTTTGTGCAATCGACTAAAGCAAAGAAATTTAAATTATTTAAATTTTCAAACCGCGTCCCTAATTGAAGAATTATACAATCTATTATTTCGAAATATAATATTTTATATTTAGTAAAAATATCAAAGTCGATAGAACATTGCCATCGACGTGTGTTAGTTGGCAGAATAGTGGCTTTTTTAGCAATATTGAAAAGTTCTTTGAAATGGTCCTCATTTCTAAATTCAATAATTCGTTGCTTAGCAATGTTTATTTGCGAAATGCAGTAATTTATATCTAAATGCTTTAACTGTAATATTTGAAACAGTACATCAGTGCAACTAAAAATTTGTTTATAAATATGCGTTAAAAGGCAAAATTCGAAATCATTAAAATGCTCTAGAAATCCTTTTGCACCATTAATAGATTCTGTTCCAGAACTTTAGTCATTAATAATAGTTTCAAATACTATAATTAAATTGTCCCATTCATTAGCCACTAAGTTTAAAATTTTAGACCGGGTATACCATCGCGTTTCTACAGCTCGCGGAATTCTTTTACCTACTATCTGATTAAGCACAAAAGACCGTTTTGGTGATTGGTGGAAATAATTTGGTATTTCTAATAAAGTGGCAAAAAATATACGACTTTGGGTAATCGGTTTTGTTCCCTGTTGTAAAACTAGATTTAATCTGTGGGCGCAACAATGAGTAAACATAGCTAAAGGAGCAATAGATCTAACTTTTGTTTGAAGCCCATTTATTTCACCTGCCATAACACTAGCCCCATCGTAACACTGCGCGACCAATTTATTTTTAAAGTCATAAGGCTCTAAGCTGTTTTGTATTAAATGAAAAAGGCTCTCTGCTGTTCTATTATCGCTAACGTCAAAAAATCCTAAAAATCTTTCTTTTAAAGATCCGTTGGTCACATACCTAACTGTTATCGAACACTGTGATTTTTCTGTTATATCAGTACTATCATCCGCAATTACGCCAAAAAAAAACAACAAGCGGTGTCATTGATTTCTTTTTTTATATATTCTTGAATATAGTCATGTATGCAACCAATTAGTTCATTTTGTATAGTCTTAGATTGTTTCGTAAAAATATTAATAAATTTAGCACAATGTTCAGTAGGTAAGTTCGGCATTTCTTTTTATTAAGCATGCAAATATTTCCTTAAAATTGCCACGGTTAAAAGAATCTGTTGTTTCATTATGACCTCGAAATGCCAAGTCCTGTTTACCCAAAGTAATAGTAACATCAATTAAATAATTTAATAATAAACGGTTTTTTCGAACATTTTCATTATAAACAATTTTATTAAGACTTGCATTTTCTGGTAGTGCATCCGCAATAGTCGCCCTATTTTGCTCCAGTCTTGTAAGTGCTACCGAATTTTTAATATGCTCTCTTGAACTTTCATGCGATTTTACTGCTCGTGAAAAATTTTTTAAATCCGAATATCCGCCCCCTGAACTCCAATTATTTTTGACGCAACCTAATAAAATACAAGGCCAACAATATAAGCTTTCTTTATAAATACTTCCGCATAGCCACCTATAAGTTTCGTACCAAGATATTTGAAAAGTTCTTGAATATTTTTTACCTTGCCTCTTATCGTTAAATATTGCTAAAATTTTCGGCGCCGGACGGCTACCTAATATCTGTTTCTTTTCAGTTTGGCTTCTTCTTAAAAAAGGCGTTTCAATTAATGAAGCAATAATGTCGTGAATAGGATTCATTTCAAAAGCAAAAAGCAAATACAAAAAATGGAACGGTCCAACTTACCAAATCAAAACAAAACAAAAACTTACTCACGCGTATTTATTCACCTTAAAAGACAGAACGCCCTCAATCAGCGATTATCGCAATCTATTTCCTATTTCTTTTTCAGCCGCACGCACCACGTAAAAAGAAGCCGTTGGAATATTTAGCTAGTCATGTGATTTAAATAACCAATAAAAGCATATCCAAGCTACAGATTTATCGCCTCAAGAATGCAATAGAAAACGCGTGCATCGGCAATCGCCATCCCGCTCTGTCGTAATCAGGTGACTCGCCGGCATCGGCACCGGCCGTTGATAAATAGGTCAGAAATCGAAACTTTCCAAGCTAAAATTATTTCGCCTCATTCGAGAACACTTTCTTTAGGAATGGGTTTGCACGGATTGCACGGTCGGTTTTTTGATGTGGTCAGAATTTATTTTCTAAAATATTTATTATGGGATTATATATATTTTTTTTTAATGTTATTATTTTTTAAAACTGTTAAAAAGTATATTTCTAATTGGTAATAGATAAAAAGTTATATAAAAAAATTCTCTTTTCCTTTATTTTGGGGGTGAGGCGCGGCCTCAGAGGCCTACCCTAACGAGCCGCCACTGATTAAAGACTGAGTTCTATTGGTAATTCTAGTCGGCTCTAAAATAATTTGTTCTAAATTAAAGGGTTCCACAGTTTGCAAATGCTGCCTTGTCAAAGGGCTTTCATGATTTAAGTTATCCGTGTTAAAATTGTCTATGCAAAAAGCAAGGAAGGTGTATTGTATCGACCAAGCGATAACGACTGGCCTTGTTGAGATGACCTTAAATTCTCACTTTTTGCCTTTCAAACAATTCAATATATGTGTAATTATTACTTGAATTCTGTCAAAATCAATTTTCTTTTTCATTGCCAACAGCATCAATTGTGTTAAGAAGTCGTGAGTATAAAGCCAAAATTAAGCACTCTCTTTTGAAGTGAACTAACTTCCTTGATATGTGTGTCTAAATTAAAAATGCATATTTCGCAAAAAGTGCAAGACTCTAAAGTGCTTTGATACAATAGCCAAAAAATTGCAACAATAATTACTTATTTGCAGATTAAGTGACGACAACAAAACCTGTGTTAACAACGAGCGTGTACTTCTGATCGCTCGAAGCAACGAGATAAGGGGGGTCGATATCGAACAACCCTACTACCACACCATTCCAACCATTAGTGTGCCCCAGGTATTGAATCCTGTCCAGCTAGAGTACTATGCCAAAAACAAAACCCTGATTTGGGCCGACTCGCATATGGACGAAGTGAAGAAATCGAACTTAACACAGGGTCCCGTGCAAGCCTTGATGGATACTGGTTTGCAGCAGTTGTCCGGTGTATCTGTGGATTGGATTTCAGAGTTGTTGTTCGTCAGTTCTGCTAACGGCATAGGTAGGTTTCTCTTTTTTACTTCCCTTGTAAATGAGAAGTTTTGTAATCGTGTAAATATATAGGATCCCTAAATGTCTATTAATTTCGTCTGTCTGTTCGCGGGATAGCTAAAAAACTACTTAGTCGATTGACTTCGAATGTTGGTTAAAAATTAAGGGTCATATGGGGATGAAATACTAAAATTTTGGTAAAAATTCAGTATTATGGAAGAACAAAATGGCAGCCTCGTAAAATCTTTAAAAAATTAATCTCTTTTTGCTGATTATAAATATATCGATAATCTACCACTTCAAACTCGGCAAACTATAATTTGGCAACAAGACTACTCTAATAATTATCAAGTGTGGATGAGGGGATATCGGACAATCAGCTGGCCCGCGAACAGCCCAAATCTAACGCCCATGGATAAATTAAGATGAAAACTATACTTGGGTTTTACGGCACAAATTATAGAAAATTAAAAGTAATTATATTAATTTACCTTAATATTTTAATCTGTGGTCTTAGTTCTGGGTCTACTGTGAAGGTTCGACTGACTGAGTACCATATTTCTTCTTTCTATGCTATATATATCCTACCTTAGAAGTTTCAGCTTTTGTAATTGTAATTTCATGGTTTCTTTTTCATTTTTCAGTAATATCTAATTTAAACGGGGAGTTCAGTACTACTCTAATAGAGAACGAACACATCCTTTCTGTGGCAGTCCACCCTACCGAGGGAAAGGTGTTTTGGATTCGAGGAGAGAACGATAGCATCGCTTTCGTGGAAGGAAGCGGAATGGATGGATCCATGAGGAAAATCTTAGTCCCGGACTTGACGTACGATTCTAAAAGTCTGGCGGTAGATTTTGATTCCAATAGGTAATGATTTTTTTTTTATAAAAAGTCTTTGTGAGCTAATACCTGTAGGATACTCTGAAAAAAAATTATAGCGTGGTCTAAATCTTTTGGGTGATTTGGAAAACATTTTAATTTGTGTTTTTTGTCATAAAACTCAGAAGTAGTAGGGATAGATTGCTAAAATCTTGGACCAAAGAAAAATCAGTTGCCTATTTTTCAGATTTTATTAATCAAAATTCAGAAGTGATGGTGAAAACAATCTGTTTTATTTGTTCTTACTGGATTTTTTGTTGCATTCTGTAAACTCTTAAATCTTTGAAAAATAAACTTGCTAGTCAAAATATAGCCACTAATAGATACGTATTATTTTTACAAATTTTGCATTTTTTATGTTACACATTTAAATAAAAAAGAGACTGATAATTTTTCTTTTTCTTCTTTACTCCCAAAATAATATTAAAATATAAGATAATTATTAAGTATTCGTATTAAGTAAGTCGAAAAAATGTAAAAATAATTCACTTTAAATGTAAAATGCAACGCCGGTGTTTTTGGTAATTGTCTAATTTTCAGATTAGCATTTGTAAAGTATTGCCGTATATTGCTGATTTGTTTACAATTATAAAATGTCTGTTGTATCATTTTCATTTGGTTGACTGGAGAAGTTGTTGTCAGCTATCTCACGTAGACCAAAATTTATATTTGTTGACAATATTAAAATTATTTTTAAGGTGGTTCTAATACTGTAATAATCACATCTGTAATATTACATTAACTATAAATAATTGTTCTCATAATGTTTTTATTTCTATACAATGCCATTTCTTAAAAAGCGACAACACTGCCACATTTTTTTCAATGGTAACGGAATGGAATATTTTTTGTGCGAGTTTTGTAGTGCGTAAGTTTGAAGTGTGCAAAAATTTGGACTATTTAAGCCATTTTCTGTAGTAACTGGCGTACCCAGTACGTAATTCTTCCTAATATTTTTTTTTATTTGTAAATCCGGTTAATTAGACTTGTAATTGCTATTTTATCGTTCTGTAAAAAGCAAAATTACATATCTGCACTTTTGTTTCTACGCTACATATTGATAAATTTCGAAGCAAAATCGATGTAAGTATGTAGATTCAAAAGAACACAGGTATCTCACTATAAGTACATAATATAAATAATATACATTGCTACAATAAATTATTTTAAAGTAAGTACCTTGTTTAGCAGTCAGAACAAAGTAAACAAAAATAAATTAATTTTTGCAACGTTGTTTAGGCTGAGGCATGACAAGGAGGATATATATATTTCTCCCCCTCCCTGTATTGTAAGCAACCTATTTTGACAGTGCTTTGACAGACGTAAGTGAAAGTTACTCAACAAGGTATTGGTTGCCCTTAACGACAGGATGTAAGTCAAGTTACCATTACCTCCCATTACCATTACGACCTTCATCAATAAGTATATGTCATCGGGGGCTTCTAGCATGAACTTATTTACATCTTCCCTGTTAAACACATTCGATTTTTTGGGTCTATACCCATCATTTTTTCTTTTCAAAATTGCTCGAAGTTTTGGATACTTAGAAATATCTATGTTTTCCTCTGTAAAAAAGGGCGGACTTCAACATCGAATACTCACACCATAAGCTTGATGAGGACTTCAATATAGCACTTTTTTCGTGGAAAAACAAGGTTTCTGAGACTGCAGTAGCCGTCTTGCTTTGTCACCAATTCTTAAAGGATTTATATGCTGCTTCATACCTTTTTTCGTCTTTTCCGGTAGTAGAGATAAACAAGCAATATTCGCTGATTCTTCTATGTCTGAAAAATCCATTTTATCTACACAGAATCAAACAATTCGACTTCTTCAAACTTTTTGCTATGAATTGTCAACTTGACGTTAATAAAATAAAAACTGTTAATGTTGCTCTGGCAACGGATCACGGCTGCCTTCATAATTTAATGAGAATGCTATCGAATGTAATGATAATGAAAATCCAAAAATATATGCAGCATTTTCTTGTAAACATACAATACAGGGAGGGAGAAAAATGTTATATACTATATGGGATGTAAGTACATTAACCAGTCTCGAACTTTTTTGTCAGCCCTCGCTATAGCTCGGGCGCAAACTCGTCCTCGCCTGATAAATGTTACTTACATCCCTTATAGTATAAATAACTATTTACCTCCCTCGTATATCGTGAAAAAATCACCCTTCGAGAATTTTTTAGATCTTCACATGTTTGTTTGAGTCTCTAGACACCGGACAACATGTTTTCTCAATTCCGTCCGTCTGTCTTTGTCTATGTCTGTCTGTGTCTGTCTGCCTGTCCGTCCGTCCCTCTGTCTGTTCGTCGCATAACTAAAAAACTACTTACCCGATATGGAGATGACCTGTTAACAAGTGTTACTAGTCCTACTAAACACTATATAAAGTACAGACTGTCAAATTTTAATGATACCTTGATCTTTTGTTTTTTTTTATGAGTTGTTTTATAAAATAATTTTTGACATGTGAAATTTAGCTTACAGTCAAAAATTCAATTGACATTAAGATATAAAAAAAAATAAATCAAGAAAATGTAAAATATATATAAAATATATCAAATATGTGAAATGTGATAGAATGTTATTACCATTATATCATCAACCTGTGAACATCTCGCGAAATGTCATGACACAAATATGTACCACACTGCCGCAAGGAAGAAGTTATAAAAGGATAAAGTATTTCGCCAAGGCTGTTTTACAAAAAAAATAGGTTACTTACTTCCTTTCTGCTACCTTATATAAAATTTATAAATATAAAAATTAAGAATTAATTCCTCGTACTCTTACAGGAAGGAATTCCAAAACCATTGTAGAACTCTTAGTTTATGTACCCCAAAAATTACACCATAAACTCGTAACTATATCCCAAAACCATACCTTGAATTCTTAACCTGAAACCCTCTAGTCATCTAGAGGGCTCCTTCGAAGCCAACGGTCACCAATAAAGGGAATTTCCAGACATCCAGAAAGGCTTCTCGAGGACCCACAGCCAAAACAAAATTCAGGACGCCATTCACGTGGTTGATCAAATGTGGAACCAAACAAAACGGGACCAAAATTTAGGGCCAGATGATGTCCATAAATAGGCCTTAGGCTTTCAACGGTACTGCACTTTAAAATAAATTACTTATGACATACTTTCAGTACTTTAAAAAGATTGGTCCATTAAGGCACTTTTATAAAGGCGGACACATGTTGCACCTCTAAGAAGAGCCAATAGAAAGGGGCGAGAAAATCAGCTCCAGAAAATTCGAAGAAGTTTGACATTCCGCTCCATCATTCTTCCTCACTTCAGACTTATGCCAACCTAATGCTATAAAATAAAATAATAATTACAGCGGAGTCCACTGCTGGCGCTACTAGTATAAGGGAGTAACAACCCGATAATATTCGGTGTCCTCCGAATAGAGCTGGTGAACTGCCCCCGAGCAGAACCAAAATCGTAACTGAAATACAAAAACCAGACATTGTCAAAGCTGGCTGGATGCCGAAAAATAAGAAACCATTGAAAACATAGTAACAGAAGAGAGAGGCAGGCAAATTCCGAATATTTGTAAACAAAACAAAAAGAAATTTCTTTTGTTTCAATTAAAGAAGTTGAAAATACTTTACAAAATGTAATCCAATGAATTATGAATAAATCATATTGAGGTATGTAAAATATAATTTACATAAAAGTCTTGATATTTTAAAGGTTATATTTAACTGCAAATTATAATGTTCAATTTTGTTTCAGATTACTAATGGGCTTAAAATAATGAAAAACCATCAGCAAAATGTCTGTTTAACATTCCATACCAAGCAAACGTAAAGAAAAGCAGCTTGGACAAATGAAAACAAAAAGTTATATAAACTGAAACTTTCTAATAGTTCAAGTGTTCTCAAAGTTTTAAATTGATATGTTACAAGAAAGAAGAAAATAAATATGTTTATCATAATTCATGTGAGTGAAATGGACTGAAAGAAGAAACCAAAAAAAAAACAGAATATTTTATTGTAAATGAAAAAATTATTTTCATTAATAAAGAAGGCCAGTATCTTACTAACTAAAACTGATTATATATTCAAAATATGTTACTTTCAATAGTAACTCCCAATTAGTATAAATTCTATTAACTTTCTTTTATGAAGTGTATGATACGTAAATTTGGAAAAATCCAACTCGTAGAATTATTCGACAGGATGGTGACGGAACACTGTGTGAAAATAAGTAACTATATAACCAGCCAAATTTTGTAGTTGCCTTAGTGTTACTATAAACTAGATAATTATACATAAATTTGAAAATGTTATATTCTCTAGATGGCAAAAATTTTGTTTTCTCAATACCAGTATGTCGGTCTATCTGTCAGTTCGCGGCGTAGCTAAAAACTACCTATCTGATAAACGTCAAATTTTGGTCAATAACTACATGGAATCAATAAATTTCCCTGATTCCCATCTTTATATTGGACATTGTTTCCGACCTTCTTCAGATAGTTTGTTGTCGGACTCTGATGCTAATGTTACTACAGTTAAGAGACACAATGGGTGAAAGTCCAGTACAGTAGCAGAGGGTGACATAGAGAAGGCCCGCTACAAAAGAAAAACAGATCAAATTTTGTCCAAAACTTCGGCAGATATCATTGCTCACTGCCCTGGTACAAATTTTACCAAAATAAATTCTGTTACAGCTGCCAATGAGATTGGTCATGGAGTTTCTTATTCTAATTGTAAATTTGATTGAATACATATATCATTTTCATATAAAACCTCCTATGTTTTTATATTTTCTCATCAGTGTTAAAAGTAAATAATTTTACTGACGTGCGTAGAAAAAATTATTTATTGCAAGAAATATACTTTTTATGTCGAATATGTGTACAAATGGGTATATACAATATAGCTATGTTCTTTGAATCTAGGTACATGGTATGGAAGTTTGCTGCCTAAAGAATGATATAGTAGCAATTACAAGTTCTATTAACCGTCAAAGTAATTAGCCTTATTTGCAAATGAATAAATATTAGAAAGAATCTAGTACTGTTATGCCAATTGATATGGAAAAACAATAACATTTTGACTTACCCGAGAAAAGATACGTTAGGGCTAAAAAGTCCAAAAGTTTGCACTCATACAAAAATCGCCCAAAAATACTTCTGTCACTCAAAGCAACACCGTTTTGTCCAGTTTGTTGGTTTATTAGTTTTGTAAATTCGCGTACTCTACGATTGAGAAAATCGCGGCGTGTTGTTGGTCTGGATGGAAAAAAAAACGGTTATTTGTATTGAATTATCTATAGTTAGATAATTCAGTATAGAACAGCATTTAAACCACTAAAGAAATTAATTTTAATGTTATTAACAACAACTCACTTAAAAGAACTGAGTTAAAATTTAAGAAAACATGTCAATCAAACTCGGTATTTGTGTAAAGTTTAGAAAAATTATCAGTCTCTTTTTTATTTAAATGTGTAACATAAAAAATGCAAAATTTGTAAAAATAATACATATCTATTACTGGCTGACAAAGCCAATATTTTGACTAGCAAGTTTATTTTTCAAAGATTTAAGAGCTTACAGAACAAGTATAAATTTTGTTCTAAATAATAATAATAAATATGTTTATTATTTAAAAAAAAAATTACAAATTCCCAAAAGTATATATTCTTGGATAGAAGGAATAAACGGCAACTTATGCAGCTTTCTTCACAAGAGAAGGGGCTGTTGAAGCTTGTTAAATGATTATAAAGAAAAATTATTAATCTCCGTAAAGGAGGTCTGCTTGAAATATTTCTAAAAAGTAATACTGATTGATTATAAACAAGTAAGATAATTGAAAACACATTTTTCAATCAGCCAAATCAAGATGATATAGACCAAACAAGTAACCATTTTGACAATGTCTGATTCCGTTCAAATCAGCACAATAACGTTTTCCTGTTATTATGGGTATGAGTTAAGGTTTATAATCCTTTTGACTGTACGAATGATTCGAAGGGTGAGATCACTCTTTTTATAATTTTTTATTTATTTTTTAGGTTATATTGGGTTAGCGGCTTTGAGGTTATGTACGCAAACCTAGACGGCACTAACTTGATGAAGTTGAATCTGCCCTCTAACGCCACAGTGACCGCCGTGACAGTTTACAAGGGCAAAGTGTTCTATGCCGATGATGCTGATCAGTCAATATACATTACCGACAAGACCAGTGACGCAAATAGCACGGTCACATCTCTGCGAAACAGTACCAGTGGCGTTTTGGCACTAAGAATATACGATGCTAAAGAACAAGCGGGTACGTAATTTATAGTTGAATAATAGTCTAGATTCAAATAAAATTTTATTCAAAAAAAAGGCTTAACACTCTTAAGTAAAGTATTGTGTGGTTCTTATTTCAAAATACATAATTCGGTAACATGAGACGAAACTCACCTAGCACTGCAGTTGTTAAATTGCTACTGTAATCGATTAAAAAAACTATTTTAGTTGTACGTACTTTTTATGGTACTGTTAATTAATTTATTTATCATGCATGTAACTTTTGAACATTATTTTACAGTAAAATAATTAGTGTGTATTGGAAAATGTACACAACAGTTGAATATGCTTATTTACAGTGACACGTGACAAAACGCATATTTTGCTGCAACAGTTTATCAGAAAAGATTTGGACTACCAAATGGTAGAACATTTGTGTCAGTATTAATGCGTAAAAAACCGGAATTATAATTCTAGCGATTTAATTTCATTAAATTTTTATTTCTGGAGTTATGCGAAGACAGTAGTGAGCCGTGGTGATAAAATTGTTTACGAAAACGGTCTTCACAATCGAATATAGATTTAAAAACACTCCAGATAATCTCTAAGCAGTTTGGGAAAAACTTCGTTCTCTGTTTAGGTTGTTCTGTAAAGGGCCTCACGATTTTCTTATGGAAAATACACTTATATAAATAATCCACATTTTTATCAAATAAACCAGCTAATAATATAAATATACAGGGTGTTAAAAATTATTACATTTTTTTTTTAAATTTTAATATACAATATTTTGCCTATTATCGCGATTTCTGGTTCCGATTTTATTATTATTTTAATAAAGTAAATATTCTGGCATATACAGGGTTACTCACGCAACCCGTTCATTAAAAGCTTTTGATGATGCCATTTAGATAAAAATTTCAAATTTTGGGATTAAGGTAAGGTCAAGTGGTACTTCTTTTTTGAAATATTTTCAACTTCCTGTCACTTCCGGTTTAACCGCAAGTTGGTATCAACTTGCTTATTTTAAATGGAACACCCTGTATTTTATGATATTTTTGGATTCTATGGAGAATTTTAATGCTATTTTATGTAGCATGTCCTATACCTAGGTTCAAGCGTTCTTAAGATATTTGAACTTGAACCGAAAATGAGCCTTCGGGATACCAAATTTTAAAATCTCATATTTTTGTAAGTTTTGAAGATATAATCTTCATATTTTGTAGACGATCGGTAAATAATCTTAGGTTTCTATTTTTTTTATTGAATTTTTAAGCAAAATATTTACAAGTTCCAATGGTGAGCCATGGAAAAACAATTGAGATCCAATATCCAATATGACAGATGATTAGTATGCGTTATTTATCAAACGCTGATATTCTCAATCTATTTTATATTCATGGAGAATGTTATAAAATTTTGAAGAGAACGTGTCGTGTGTTTAATGAACGCCACCCTGATTTGCCGCCAATGAACAAGTCAAAATTCAAGAGGATTGAAACGAACTTTTTGCGTTTTGGCAAGGTTAAAGTTACAACAAAATGTTCCGAAACCAGTCACAAATGCCGAGGATAACGTAATAAACACATTAGCTTATTTCCACGCAAACTCGCAAAGTTCAATACCGTCTTCATCTGTCCAAAGAATCTTGAGCGAACATCATATGCATCCTTATTCCTTCCAAAACGTGCAAGCCTTGAGACCTGGTGATGACGTCCGACGAGTAGAATTTTGCGAATTCATGTTTTTGAAAATTCAAGAGGACCCTCAATTCCTTTCAAAAATATTTTAGACCGATGAAGCGAAATTTTGTAGAGAAGGAATAACAAATAGAAGAAACGAACATTTCTGGGCAGCAGAAAATCCGCACGCTTTACGCGAAACGCGTTCTCAAGAGAGGTTTAGCTTCAATGTTTTCGGTATAATATTAAATGATCAGGTGCTCTACTGTATTTATGAAGACAATTTAAACAGTGATAAGTATTTGGAAATTCTACGAGGGACGGTTTCTAAATTTATAGAAGAAATTCCTATTGGTGAGCTGCAAAATTATTGGTATCAATTAGATGGGGCACCAGCACGTAATTCCGCTGCAGTTTATCTCCAATTATCTCGAATTTTTGAAGATCGCTGGATTGGTCCCAATGGCTCTTGGAGATGGCCCCCGCGATCGCCTGATTTAACACCCCTAGACTTTTATTTATGGCGATTTATCAAAGGTAAAGTCTATGCTTCCCCAGTAAATAACCAACAAGATTTACTGGACAGGATACGAACAGCTTTTGCCGAATTAGAAAACGGACAAATTCAACGGGCTACAGCAACTGTACAAAGAAGAATTGAATGGCTACTACAGGTGGACTATAATCTACTAATACGGACTAATATCGGACATATTTCACCATAATAATCTTGATAAAAAACTTTCAGAACAAATTGAAGTATGTCTTGTATAAAATATTCCGTTTTTCAAGGAATTTTTTATGAATAAACCTCAGGAGGTGCTATGTGATCTCCGCTGTCACCCACGTAACAAAATTTAACCGATTTAATTTTTTTTGATAAAAAAGTTTCAACGTTTTGTCATTTTAGGTATTTTATTGTATCAAATATTTTTTGAATGTCTCTATATAAGTCAAAATTCTATGTTTATTAAAATAATACTAAAAGCAGAACTGGAAAATGCGATAATGTGTTATTTTTTAAACCTTGTATAATAATAGTATTACTTGGTTCATTTGGTGAAACAGAAGTACATTTTTAGTTAGCTATTTTATTTATATATATGATCTTAATGTAATCAATACACCAATTTAAAAATCTAATAGTTACATATTCGTGACCCACCGTGTGTATAAATAACTTTTGTTTTTAATTCTCAACGCAGTTAGCATAATTTGTCACTATATCTAGAAATGGCTACTTAAACCAAAATATCTATAATTGTTGACTTTATAACTTCGACACCCTGTATCCTAAAAAGTAGTTAGTGACAGGATGAGATTGTGCCCATGAGAACTTTTGATCAGAGCATCGATAACTAAATTATATCAAAAAATGAGAAAAATTCAATGAAGTAAAATGTATTAGACAACAAATATGTAAAATTCAATTTCGATACATTTACCTGTTAACATATTCCTAGTCATTTTCTTTTCACTCTATATTATTTAAACTTTTTTAATTTACAAATGATGTTGGATCTGTAGGAAAGATCCACTATGACCAACCTTTATATCTACGCAACTTTTATAGGGGAAGCCATGTATAGGGGTAAGAAGTACACACTGTATATGCGGACTTCAGCAAGACATTTATTCTGCTTGACCAGGGCATTCTCATAGAAAAACAGAAAGGTTTGGGGTATTGTCGGCTGCCTACATTCCTGGCAAGTTAGCTCATATCTAGAGAGTAAAACTTTCCATGTTTGGTTTGACATATTTCTCTCAAAGCGATTTGATGTGGCTTCTCAAGGGTCACTTTTGGGCCCTAAGTTTTAATTCAGGTTACCCACTTTTTGCAAATGACCTAAAAATGTGGACCACTCCCACTTGATTAATTTAATTTGTGCTTTCTAACGTACTCAGCCAATATTCTGTCCACCAAGTGTATTGAATATATCAAAAATAGTGTCGTACTCAATAAGAAAGAATTTCTATAAATATGTATGTATGTATGTATGTATGTATGGTTTTAGTTAAGTTTCGAGAAAATTATAGAATATTAATAATGATTTGATTTCTTTTTAAGATAAAATGATTAAACTTGCAAATAAGTTGTAACAAACATAAATTGATTTTGTATTTGTATTTCAGGTACACATCCATGCCAAACAAAGAACGGAGGTTGTCAGCATTTGTGTCTTCCCAGAACGAAAATATCGTATGTGTGCAAATGTGCTATTGGTAAGTGACAAGTTGTCAACTTTATATATCATGTGTCTATTTGTCCAGTCCATAAAACTAAGTTGAATAATCATTTTTTTTAAGGTTATCTGGAAGATCCAAACGATGAACATAAGTGCGTCGGCATAGAGGATTTTATATATTTTTCGCTGAATTGGGAGCTGCAGGGACGCCCAATAAATCCCTCTAATATAACTAAAGTCCTTGGTCCTATTTCAAGGGTTAGTATTGTTATTGTACCTATTTCTAATGCCTATTTGTCTATTGTTTGCTTTATTTATAATTCCCATCTATCAGAGAATTTACATCGTAGACGTAATAACAGGGAGGCGGCATTGTTTTGAGTTGAACGCAGTCATAGTAGTCATACACTGTCAAAATTGCTATAAAGTCAGAAATAATAAAATGAGGAATTCCGTTCAGTTTGGCTGAATTTCGGGTTTGTCCATAGGCGTAGGTAAACTTTGTTTATAGAAATAATAATAAAGATCCTTTTAAAACCCTGTCATTTTGCATACCTAATGAGGTATTGTTAGTCAAATTCAAATTTTTATTTAGTTTTGAGCACTACAAAAGTAGAAAGAAACGCGTCAAAGATAAACAATGGTACAATTCAATTAATGCCTTAAGATATTTTTAGGTGTAAATGGTACAATACAAATATAACAATAAACAAACATTACACATCACAAAGGTATCTATTCTTTGGCCCAATATCGACTTTTATGCCTGTTAATTTTTCATTCAAAAAAAAGTTGCGATATGTGTGAGCCATTTTCTCTTCCTAATGATCTGGTAAAATGGTGCGGATTTTCTTCTAAACTAATTAAAACATTCAGAGTCTTATCACCATCTGTTGCGCTAATAATTCACTTGCCGTCAAGATTTTTCTAACACAGGCCAGCTCATTATTATCACAGTGGAAATACCCTCCCAATAATAAAAAAAATATTCCGAAAACCCTAATACGTACTATTTTTTATGGCCTAATCACAACCTTTTGTATTGGCAGGTAAACAATTTTATTGTGGGGCGACTAAAATGGGTTCATTTTACAACGGAAACATTACCTAGACTGGGTTGTTTACAACATTAGACATAAAATAAACGCTAAACATCACTTTTTTGTCGAGTTTCGAATTGAGTGGTTCTCTGTGTATCGATAAGCAAGTGTATGTGAAGACGAGAATGTCGGGTCAAACGAGCCGAAGTTGCAAAATTTCTCCTGACAACCAAAACGCAGTCCGATATTTACAAAACAGCTACATACTATAGTTTTTGATAGAAAGAAACACTCAAAAAAATCTCCTGACGGGGATAGACCACACGACCTCAGCAATGGAAACCAAATGCACTCCGGCAAGCTAGACAGCTCACATCTGAAAGTAGATAAGCTTTGTTTATATTGTGTTATGCTAGAAAAGTCTAACACAGACTGCGCCACAATAGGCAGTGTGCTGTGGTAGTCACAGTAACACAGGAAGTATAAGTTCATCGTTTTTTTCTGCGATGTGTATTCTTCAGTTATAGTTTTTACAAATTCGTCCTGGAGTTTATTGATTATAGTGTTTGCTTTATAATTTTTTAAAATTATTGTATACAGATATTTTGTAAATATGTGTTTTTTGTATTTTATATAGGAACATATAGAGGTAACCTTATAATAAATAAATAAATATCTCTTAGGTCTCCAGCGCTTCATCTATAGATTTCATGGCCAGTCAAGACCTGCTATTTTGGGCTGACAAGGAGCATGGACAAGTTACCAAAATCAAGAGAGATGGTATGGTAATAACTAGGTTTTGGATAATATACATTTAAAAATTAAATATTGTGAATGCAAATATGCCTTGAAAAGACATGAAAATATGCACTTAAATGTGCGTTTATTTTAGAGCAATAAATAAATAATAATGTAGTGTGACCCACATTCGCTTCTCTATACGGGGATCTCGGCTCCTATTATACCTACAGCAAAGGTTAAATGGTGAAAGTTTTAGAGGAAACTTATTGCATTCGATATCCGGCTTCAGATTTACGATCGATCAATTGTTTTTGGAAATATCGGGGAAAAACCGAAAATGGCGGATTTCGTTTTTGGTCAGTATATCCAGAACGGTAAATTTGACAGCTGCCAAATGTGACATTATTCGGACACATTGTAAGACAAATAAGATGGCGTATACGATGTCTTCATTGTTTTTTGTTAACCCGCAACCCGCCTCAACTTTCATTTTTCTTATGGCCGCCATATTGGATTTTTCGATTTTTGGAAAGAGCTTAAAATTTTCAGTCTAGTGATATCTCACAAGTGCATTAAAGATTTTACTATCATCGAAATATTACACTTCTTATAGTTAGGTTTCAGTTTTTTCTAGGGAGGCCATGATTTAAAGTAATGTTAGCTCTCAATGCTTTTCTAAGGAGGGCATGATTTATCTGTAACAAAATTGGATTTTTACTTTGACGTTAAGTTAAATAGTTTTAAGTATCAAAGCTGTGTTTTAGTAAGTAGTAGGTACGCTTTATCCCAATAAAATCATAAATCTGACACATAAATTGTCAAAACCTATAGAAGATGGCCGGCATTCCGTATTCAAATGAAGAAAAGGTTGACATGTTAGCTCTGTACTTTCAATCATACAGAAACGCCGATGTTACCTCAGCAAGGTATTTGGAGATGTACCATGAACGACGGCAGCCTCACAAAACCCAATTCAGGAAAATCGTAGTTAATTTAATCAACTATGGTGCCTTCGAACAACCTAGAAGCGGATACAGTAATAACAATGAAAATCGAGACAGAAACATTTTACAAGCTATCAACGAAAACCTAGTGCATCGGTAAGAATTGTAGAGCAGGAAACTAATGTGCCAAAATCAACAGTACAGGGAGTTTAAAAAAAGAATAAGTACCATCCATACAAACCCATAATAGTACAAGGACTTAAGGAAACTGATTTTCCAAGACGACTACAGTTCTGTGAGTGGTATACTAGGAGATGTAATGAAAATCCTGATTTTGTAAATCATGTCTTGTGGTCCGATGAAAGCAGGTTCACGAATTGTGGAGTCTTTAATAGGCACAACCGTCATTATTGGGCTGTGCAAAATCCTCACGAAGTGGCAGAGAGACGTCTACAGATCAGATTTGGAAGTAACGTTTGGTGTGGGATCAACACTTTATCTAAATTTTCTGCAGATTTAGCTAATTCTCTAAAATTATTTTGATTGTCTGAATTCAATGATTTATTATTACCCGGGAAGCCTAGTTCTCGCGTTATGAAAAAAATACAATATTATTCAAATGTCGAATTATTTTTCGATTTTCATTATGGTTTATAGAAAGGCGTTCAGCTGTATTTCCGAATAATTTAAATTTTAAAGCGCAAGGGGTTTGTTCTTTTGATATTTTGTGTTTTATTAAGGCACGGTGTACTTCTTTAAGATTATTATATCAGTGAAATAAATTGATCTAGTATTTTCGAAATTAATATGCAATACCAACAAAATAATTTATTACGGCTATTACTTCCCGCTAACCAAAAATGTTTTTCTTTTTCATAATAAAGCTGAATAGGTTTCAACTGTATACAAGCTCATTCATTACGGGATATATCGATAATTATTTTTGGAAAGAAAATATCTATTTTTTAATAAAGATAATTTTCCCTTTATAATTTATAGTTTCTAGTACCACCCCGACCCTGCCGCCCTTGACTGTTGGGCAACTATTTATAAATTATTAATCATTTCAGGAAATCGACTTATTGGACCATTTTTGTTGCAGTTTGACGAAAGAATAATTTCTTTAAGTGGTCAAATATCTTGGCCTCCTAGATCCTCTGCTGACCTGTCACCCTTGGATTTCTATCTCTGGGGTCACACGAAGAATGAAATCTATGAATTTGATCCCCCCGTGACCATAGAAATCCTGAGACAAAGAGTTCTGGACACATTTAGAAATATTAACCGAAATACACTTACCAGGGTTGTACGAAAAACAGTCACCAATTGTCAAAAATGTCTCGATGCAAATGGACATCATTTTGAAGATTTGTAAATTAATGTAACCCACTTACAAAGTAGCTAAAACTCATTTAGATTTTTTAAGTCGTTATTTACGTTCATGTTGTATTGAAAATTCAATGCGTTCAATACATTACTTACTTATTAATGTAATCTTGTGACAAATAAATCATGGCCTCCTTTAAAAACATTGAAACCTAATTTACGAAGTGTGATATTTTGATGACACTAAAATCTTTAATGATGCACTTGTGAGATATCACTAGACTGGAAATTTTAGGCTCTTTCCAAAAATTGAAAAATGCAATATGGCGGTCATAAGAAAAATGAAAGTCGAGGCGGGTTGCGGGTTAACAAAAAATAATGAAGACGTGTCGTATACGCCATCTTATTTGTCTTAAAAATGTGTCCGAAACCAAACTTATTGATTGATCGTAAATCTGAAGCCAGATATCGAATGCAATAACTTTCCTCTAAAACTTTCTTCTTGGACTATTATACCGACAAGCCTTTAATCGTTTTCCATCATCTTTACCGGCACAAATGACGACGTTTCGTCATTTGAGGCTCATTTATTTTCATTTATACAGGGTGTCTCAAAAATCTGTAGCGATGCAAAGTTGTGTTTTTTCTTATGGGACAACCTGTATATTTTTGCATATTTAGATTCTGCTCGTGATTCTACACATTTGTTGTATAACATGTCCTATGTCTAAATCTGATAGTTTTTCTAATATCCGCCATTTTGTAAAAAATTATGAATTGCAGTGCCTTTTTTTGAAACTACGTGGGCCGTTGGCTTTTTGAAATAGGATTATGATTTTTGGCAGGAACATTAACAAAAGTATGAGTTGACTTTCAACGTGAACAAAATTTGTCGGCGTTGTATAGTGGGTCCTAGATAAGTAGGAGAAATTAAAAAAATTAAAAACATCATATCTTCATTTTTTTAAATGGAATGTATAGTATTTTAATATTTTAGACTATTCGTGACCCAAAACCCTATCTTTCGTTATAAAAATGTCCTATACCTATTTATCATAGTTTGCGAGATTTTGACATTTTTGTATTTATTATTTGGTTTTTAATGGCAATCGCCTTAGAATTTGCTTTATTATCGAATTTTCTAATTATAATACACTACAAGTGACGCAAAATTAAAAATTCGGCTCATAATATTGTGCTAAGAATCGCGACCTAAAGACTTAGAACAGATATTTTACCAACTATTCTTAAATATTTACTATTTTGGCTATTATAAAAGCGTAGGTAGTGTCAACATTTAGTTAGAACTTAATGTACGAAGATGCCTTAGACAATCCTAAAGTAAAAACAAATGAAAATGTTGTCATGGCGAAATGCCAAACTCTTGTATTTGTGTAGTAACGGTGTTCAAATTGATTCAAAATGAATTTTTCTAGAGAAGAATTGATTAACATGATTTATGTTTTGGGCGCAAGAGATCAAAATTGTTTTTTAGCAAGTAGAGTTTATGCGCAACGGTTTAGCAATGCCGAACGTCATCCTCATGAGGTATCATTTGTCAGACTCAAAGAACGATTTGAAAGAACTGGATGTGTCGATTACGAACAAAAACTGGAAAGGCAGAAAAGAGTCGCAAATGACGAAACTGAATATTTTGTTATGCAAACTTTAATTGAAAATCCTCATATTTCGTGTAGGCAGTTAGAAAAGGAGAGAGGTGTTGCTAAATCTACGGCAAATAGAATAATTAGAAAACATAAATTTCACCCATACCATATTCAACTGGTACAAGAGCTGGATCAAGACAATTTCAATCGAAGACTTGAATTTTGTACTTGGGCATTAGCAAAAAATAGAGAAGAACATGATTTTTTCAATAACATTTTATTTACTGACGAAGCGACATTTCATAAAAATGGATACGTCAACCGACATAATTTCCACTATTGGATCACCAGCATAGATGGTCTCTTAATATATGGGCTTGTATAATCGGTAACCGTATCATTGGACCTTATTTTTTCGAAAATAGAGTTAATGGAGACACTTTCCTAAAGTTACTGCAAAACAGTTTGCAGGAGTGGATTGACGAATTACCTTTGAATCTAGTGAGGCGGATGTGGTTCCAACTAGATGGCGCTCCGGCACATTTAGCAGGCAGGTGTGGCAATTTTTAGACGCGAATTATGAAAATAAATGGATTGGTAGGGGAGGTCCAGTATCATGGCCGGCAAGGTCTCCGGACCTCACAAAACTAGATTTTTTCTTGTGGGGTTTTGTTAAAGAGCATAGAGTTAACAATTCCTTTGTGAATCGGCTACAAGTGTGTGTTGAAAGAAATGGTGGTCATATTGAACATTTAATCAAGTGATTGTAGGACTTCTCTTTCTGTTGTGTCTCTTTAATTAAAATATTTATTTGCCTTATTACATAAACAAAAATAGTAGACTGAATTTTTAATTTTGCATTTTTTACTGTGTATTAATGTACAGGGTGATTCACCGAGATTTGCCACCTCCCTTAATTCCTTTATTTTTAATAAGAGAGAAAAAGTTAAAATACAAAAGTGTCCCTCGGATATCAACTTTGTTATTTTAAATGGAACACCCTGTATATTATTATATTTTTGGATGCCTCGGAAAATTCTATAAATTCGATAATAAAGCAAATTCTAAAGTGATTGCCATTGAAAACCAAATAATAAATACAAAAATGTCAAAATCTCGGAAACTATGACAAATAGGTATAGGACATATTTATAACGAAAGATAGGGTTTTGGGTCACGAATAGTCTGAAATATTAAAATACTATACATTCCATTTAAAAAAATGAAGCTATGATGTTTTTAATTTTTTTAATTTCTCCTACTTATCTAGGACTTCCTGTACAACGCCGACAAATTTTGTTCACGTTGAAAGTCAACCCATACTTTTGTTAATGTTCCTGCCAAAAATCATAATCCTATATCAAAAAGCCAACGGCCCAAGTCGTTTGAAAAAAGGCACTGCAATTCATAATTTTTTACAAAATGGCGGATATTAGAAAAACTATCAGATTTAGACATAGGACATGTTATACAAAAAATGTGTAGAATCACGAGCAGAATCTAAATATGCAAAAATATACAGGGTGTCCCATAAGAAAAAACACAACTTTGCTTCGCTACAGATTTTTGAGACACCCTGTATAAGTGAAAATAATTTTAGGTTATGTAGCCAGTATTGTTCTACAACTTTTGCATTTGAACTTTTTTTATATCGCTATCCGTTATCAAGATATCAACCGAGAACGCACTATTGGGACACCCTGTATATTGTTTACTTCGTTATTGTTAGGGTCACCTGGATTCATTAACCGCTTTACGGCAATGTTATGTCCTAACGAATGTTATATTTACGATTTATGTATTTGCATTAACCTATCGAAAAATATGATTTTTTTCGATTAATGTTTCGTTTTAAGGTAAATTTCGCTTTGTCCATAAAATTGTAACAATTTTCTTGCAGCAATAGTGCATACTTTTGTTTGTTTGTTTGAAATTGCAAGAGAAAATCGGCATTTCCGTTTTTGAGAGACTGTTAAGCCCCCTAGCGGCCGTTTTTCGAACTTGACAATAATTTCCAGTGGTTTTTCTTGGCCGATTTAGCCATAAATATTTTTTCCCGATAATTGTTTGATGGGCGGTTACCGAGTTATAGCCGGAAATCATTCTTAATTGGACTCCGATTACAATGGAATATCTGCGCTAATAAAGGCCTTGCATAAGACTTCATTGAACTTCGAACGTTTGAGTCCTGTGGTGATCAAACTTACTGTTTCGAACAGACTTTTTATTCTTTTTCAGTTGCTAAATGTTGAGTAACTTGGATTTTTTTCTTGGCATTAACCTTTACTTCACAATGTATTCAAAACAGTACAAGCTCATTAGAAGTAAAATCTGGAAAATCTTTCTTTGCCAAACCGACTAAACACGCCACTTGTTGAACGTTTTTCTTTCAGCGTTTTAAAGGATGTTTAAACGATAACGAGTAAACTAAATCTGAATAAAGAAATATTTCTAATATTGGAAGTTCTAAAATGAACTACGAACTAAAAACCCCAATCCGTCGGGATGACCTATATAAAATTCATTTAGGTTGGTACCTGCTTCTTTTTTGTCATAGCCTAAATTGTCAAGGCAATAATAAAATGGTACCTAAAGTCTTGACTGTAGACTATGTTGTTAAATTGATTTTTTTAAACAAATATTTTTAAATGTTAGTGTTAAAATGGGAATTTACATATATAACTATATGCAAAAGCATAATTATCCTAAGCCTAGTTATAACTTTAATATTATTTTTATAAAATTTCTTGAGAACATGTGTAATCATTTGGTTTTTTCATAAGGCACTCAAAGAACGCTCGTCTTGGACCAGAACGAGGTAATCGATAACATGCCAGACGATTGGCTGACGTGTTTCGCGGTCGATTGGGTGGCCGAGAACATGTATTGGTGCGACTCTAAGAGGGGCACAATAAGCGTCGCCCGATTGGACGGGAGCAAAGAACACGTGCTGCTGTCAAACGACACCGTCAAACCGAACGCCATAGCTCTGGATCCGGTTCGGGGTGTTTTGGTGTGGGCAGGACAGAATAGGTAAGTTGCAAATTAAAATTACTTTAAAAAGAATGTAACTTTTGGTTGTCACGCAGTTTTGTTACACCCTCTATAGGAATGAATTATTCGTTACATCTGGAAATCCTCCTGAATACACCAAAAATTCACATTCAATGTTTTTAAACATAGAAGATATACATGAAAAAACAATTGCTGAAACAATAGATTCTTTAGATCCATTTAAACCCTGCAGATATGACGAAATACCAGTAAAAATTATTAAAATTAAAATATGTTAAATTTTATTACCAAATGTGAACTTTATCCTTTAAAATTTTCCTATTTTTAAAAATGACCCAAATAACTACAGGCCTGTATCTATCTTGCCAATTTTTTCAAAAATAATTGAGAGATTTATCTACGATAAAGTTGAACAATTTTTAGAAACTTGGAATGTCTTGTTTTTTGATCAATATAGCTTTCGCAAATCCAAGGACACTGAGGTAGCAGCAATTGATTTAGTAACACAAATTCAACTTGCTTTAGATAGACATGAACAATGTTGCCTATTGTCCTTGGATTTGTGTAAAGCTTTTGGTACTGTAGACTATAAAATATTACTTAAAAACAAACCTGTTTCACACCGGTATAAGAGGTACAATATATAATTGGTTCCAAAATTATTTGTTGGACAGAAAGCAGTTTGTTCAGATTGGTAAAAATAAAAGTAATTATCAAAAAATTTTGTGTTGTGCCTTAAGGATCTATTTTGGGGTCAATTTTATTTTTAATATATATATATATATATATATATATATATATATATATATATATATATATATATATATATATATATATATATATATATATATATATATATATATATATATATATATATATATATATATATATATATATATATATATATATATATATAGCCTGTATTTTTCGTTAGCCCCGAGTTTCTGGTAAAGCGATTTTACCGATTTATATATATCAAATTTTGTCTTATAATTAATAAAAAAATTTACTTATTTTAAACGCGGTTTAAAAATTGGAACTAGTATTCTATAATTATTTATTTATTGCCTACAAAATTACAAATGTACTAAAAAAGTAAGCAAAAAGAATCGTGTCAAATCTAATAAAAACATTTTTAAATTAAAATTCACTGGCTAATATTCAGAAGCCAGTGGCAAAAGCCCTGAGAATCGGTATAAAGAATGTACAGAAAGTTGTGCGTGAAAAAAATAACTTAATTTACTTCCGAAGAAGATTAAGAAATGTACACGAAAAAATCCAAAGGCAAAAGCCTTAAGTTACAATGCAAAAATGGATATTCATAATGCAATTTATGATTTATACATGTCAAAGACCACCATAATCCTTCAGAAACTTTTTAATATTACGTGTATAGACTGAAAAATATTATCATCACTCAAAAAGTCCTCATCTTCTGAGTCGTACCCAAATGGCGCAATGATCATTGGTGCTATTTCGACATCTAGAACTCGTTCTCGATTCCACCAATCCCATATTAATTTCTCCGTATGTTCCACAGATTTCTTCCAGTACTCCGGCGTAATATAATTTAATGAATCTTGCCAAACAATTTGCACTTCATCTGATGTAAGACCATTGTTCACGTGTTTTTCGTAATATGATTTTGCCCCAGTCCATATTAATTGTATTGCCTTAAACTGGCAATGGTATGGCTGCAGTCGTAAAACCTCATGTCCATTTTCACGTAATATTTCATCTACGGAATATATTGTTGGTTTTTTAATAGATTTTGCCATTAAAAGAAGTTCTAGTTTCAGCGTAGTTGGTAAAGGATTTTGTTTTTGTTTTATTAGCCAGTCATAAATATCACTTTTCTTCCAGGATGAAGTAGGTTGTTTATTTAAGATTCTTGAATGATAAGATGCATTGTCCAGAATGATTAAAGATGATGGAGCATCTAGATTTGATACCAGTGGTTCTTTTAACCACTTTTCAAACAGTTCACAGTTCATATTATCATGGTAGTCCATACTTTTGGATGTTGAAGAAAACAGTAAACTTGCACCTGGGAGAAATCCTGTTGAAGAACCAGCATGCAAAATGATGAACCGTTTTCCCGCACCACATCCCTTTTTTCTCTTGACACTTTTTACAGACTCGTCATGCCAAGATTTCGAACCACTTCCATTAGAAAATATCCAAGTCTCGTCTACAAACTCCACTTTTCTAAATTTTGAATTAACATTTTCCGTGTATTTCTTTAAAAACTGGATACGCTGACTTGCCATATGTGGCAACTCGCTTAAGAATCTTCGATTACAGTCCTTTTTATATCGAAAAATTTTTATTAATTTTGACAACGATTTTAGTCCAATTTCCAATATGCTTCGATTTTTTAAAGCTTCTTTTAAAACTTGAAGGGTTATATTAGTTTTTGATATGTATAAATCGAAAATTGCATTACGAACATCCATTTTATTTCGTGTACATTTCTTAATCTTCTTTGGTAGTAAATTATGCTTTTTTTCATGCACAATTTTCTGCACAGTCCTTATACCGATTCCCAGAGCTTTTGCTGCTGTCTCCTGGATATTGGCCGGTGAATTTTCATTTGCGTAATATTTTATTAGATTTAATACCATTTTTTCGCTTGTGGATGCAAAAAACCCGAAAATTGTTTTATATTACTCATTTTGTCGCTGACTTGTCAATCTGACTTTGAAGCGACATCGCTCAAAGATTTTTGCAACTGCTGGTATTTATATGTTTATCCTCTTTTTTCATATGAAAATATCATAGGTCTATCTAATTCATCTTTCGGATTTTATGTAATAAAAGAAAAACAAACTTAAAAAGTTTGTCGTTGATAAATCGTATGACCCGCACGAAAACACTGCTTTTGACTATTATAACTATATTTCTCTTATGTTTTTAAAATATGCAGGGTTTTAGTAAATAAGTGCGAGAAACTTCGGGGGGTGATTCTGCATGAAAAAATAATGACAGTTTACTATATAAACCCACCGCGCAAAAGATTCTTTTTCCGAGATACGGGATGTTAAAGTTTTTGTTAAAATGTGACGATTTATTTATTGCTCTAAAACCGGTCGAGATATGCCAATGAAATTTGGTGGGTTTTAAGAGGTAGTTATAATATAATAAGAAAAAAATGGTAAACAGCTGAGACATTTCAAATTAAAAATCATTTTTGAATTCCTCGTTCAATTTATGACAAAAAATCTCCCTTGCCTTTTTTACGTACGGGGCGCGGTTTTTATGCAAAAAAATAAAACATCTTAACGCGTATTTTTCAACTTTTTAACATGTTATCAAGAACTATCTAATACGATAATGTTAAACCAGAATAATAACAAAAAATAACACTAATAAGATTTTAAATAGGCGTAAAGCTACAACAAATGTTGAAAATGACCTCCCTCAGACGTGACACAAGATTTAACCCTTCGCCTCATTGATTGACGTATTCACGCAAATATTCCTGGTGTAATTCTTATTGTCTCACAGCCGGCTATAATTCGATTCCTCAGGTCATCAACATTTTCAATAGAAGTGGAATAGACTAATGACTTAAGAAAACCCCGAATGCAAAAATCTGGAGGATTTAAATCCGGCGATCGAGCAGGCCAATTTTCCGTACCTCCCCTTCCTATCCAACGATTTGGATATGCAGTATCTACGTGATTACGTACATTAATTCCAAAAAGGACTGTGCACCACCATGCATAAACCATAAATGTTGTGTCAGCTGTAGAGGAATTTCTCCAAGAACATTTAACTTAAGAAAATTATGGTAAGATTCGCCTGTTAGTCGTTGTGGGAGGAAATATGGACCGATTAAATGATCGTCAATTACCCCAAGCCATACATTTATTGAAAACTGATGCTGAAAATGAGCTTCAAAGATTCTGTGTGGATTTTCCTCAGCCCATAAGTGATTGTTATGGAAATTTGGTATACACTGTCATCCAAAAGTAGACGTACCATTTTTTTCTTATATGCACGCCAATGATGAATATAAAATTCTTAATTGCATGTCAAAAAATGTATAATAATTACCTCTTAAAACCCACGAAATTTCATTGGCATATCTCGACCAGTTTTGAGAGCAATAAATAAATCGCCAGATTTTAACAAAAACTTTAACACCCCGTATTTTGAAAAACGAATCATTTGCGGACATACGTTTATATAACAAACTGTCATTATTTTTTCATGCAGATTCATCCCCTGAAGTTTGTCGCACTTATTTACTAACACCTTGTATATGTTGGTTTCATTTGTTTAAAATTACAGTATTTAACATCAGTGTGGGGCGCTGCATTTAAAAAACAATAAAACCATTAGAAAAATTACAAAAAAAGTCAATAAAATGTATTTACCGTTTACCATATTTGGAGCCCACCATTAACTTATATAAGCCTAAAAATCTTTTAAACATTTCTATTATGTATGAAACTAAATTGTGTATTTTTATTCATTTATCAGCTAAAAATATAAAAAACAGGAATTTAAATTTTATTAGAAATAATAACATTCAGGACCACAGTACAAGACAAACTTGATTGTTTCTTCACCATAAAATTTAACAGTAATTTTGGCCAACAATGTATATTATATAGTGGGGTTAATTGATACTGTTAAAAAACAGTTAAAGAAACATTTTTTGCAGAATTAATATCTTCACGTTTGATATATTTTTTTAATATTTACAGTTTTTAATTTGTTTGTAATTTATAGTAATGTGTATACATTTTTATGTTTTTGTATTAGTTGTTAATTTGTTCCCTACT